>OZ025257.1:8403612-8556240 GCA_964019135.1 Arenicola marina | reverse complement strand
ACCCACACCCCACACCCCACACCCCACACCCCATACTCCACACCCCACACCCCACAGCCGACACCCCACACCCCACACCTCACACCGCACACCCACACCTCACACCCCACACCCTACACCTCACATCCCATACTCCACACCCCACACCCCACAGCCGACACTCCACACCCCATACCCCACACCGCACACCGCACACCCACACCCCACACCCCACACCCCACACCCCACACCCCACCTCAAGTCTTATATCTCATTCCCCACACCCAACACCTCACACCCCTCACCCCACTCCACACCCCCCCCCAAAAAAAACCACGCCCCACACCTCGCACCCCATACCCCACACCTTACACCCCACACCCCACACCCCGCACCCCATACCTCACACCCCCACACCCCACACCCCATACTCCACAGTCTACACCCCACACCCCACCCCAAGTCTCATATCTCATTCCCCACACCCCACACCCCATACTCCACACCCCACACCCCACACCCAACACCCGACACCCCACACCCCATACTCCACAGTCTACACCCCACACCCCACCCCAAGTCTCATATCTCATTCCCCACACCCCACACCCCATACTCCACACCCCACACCCCACACCCCACACCCAACACCCGACACCCCACACCCCATACCCCACACCCACACCCACACCCCACACCCCATACTCCACACCCCATACTCCACCCCCCACACCCCACACATGTTTGATTGGCTGGCGGGTGGTGCTGGGGGCGGGTGTGGTGGTGTGTGTGTGGGGGGGGGGCGGTGTGGTGGTGTGTGTGGGGGGGCGGTGGGGGGTGTTACGCGATAGTGTGTGTGTGGGGGGGGGGCGGTGGGTCTGATACCGTTGCTTGCCCGTGTTGCGTGTCTCGTGATGCCGAGACGGGGCTGCCGGCCATCTCAGTCCGTGTGTCGTGAAATGATGTTAAAATCAGCGTCTATTTTTTTAAATTTTCTGTAGGCATACTTGGTGTACAAATACAGAGGGAAGGACCAACCGCAGACAACTATAAGCAGGGGCTCCAAGTACATCGCCGCCCCCAAGTCAGCCAGCACCCTGGCCAGCACCCACGAGTCACGTGACAACACGTGCATGAGCGAGCGGGTGTGTGACGAGCAGGAGTGTGTCAACACGATGGAGAAAGACATACAGGTGAGATTACCCGCTACGCCCCTCATCCCACTCTCACTATAGAGAAACGCATAATGTAACATTGCCACCCCTCCCCCGCTACGCCTCCTCAATGTCTTATATTGTTTTAGGTGTTTTAATTCAATATGACTTCGGTTTTATGGCCCCAGAACGAGTTTAAACGGCTGTAACGTTACATGCAACTTGACGTGTTTCACTTTAATATAAGTGCTTGTTTTATCACACAGGACGAGTTTAAACGGCTGTACATGCAGCTGGAGGCGTTTCACTTTAATATAAGTGCTTGTTTTATCACACAGGACGAGTTTAAACGGCTGTACATGCAACTTGACGTGTTTCACTTTAATATAAGTGCTTGTTTTATCACACAGGACGAGTTTAAACGGCTGTACATGCAGCTGGAGGTGTTTCACTTTAATATAAGTGCTTGTTTTATCACACAGGACGAGTTTAAACGGCTGTACATGCAACTTGACGTGTTTCACTTTAATATAAGTGCTTGTTTTATCACACAGGACGAGTTTAAACGGCTGTACATGCAGCTGGAGGTGTTTCACTTTAATATAAGTGCTTGTTTTATCACACAGGACGAGTTTAAACGGCTGTACATGCAGCTGGAGGTGTTTCACTTTAATATAAGTGCTTGTTTTATCACACAGGACGAGTTTAAACGGCTGTACATGCAGCTGGAGGTGTTTCACTTTAATATAAGTGCTTGTTTTATCACACAGGACGAGTTTAAACGGCTGTACATGCAGCTGGAGGTGTTTCACTTTAATATAAGTGCTTGTTTTATCACACAGGACGAGTTTAAACGGCTGTACATGCAGCTGGAGGTGTTTCACTTTAATATAAGTGCTTGTTTTATCACACAGGACGAGTTTAAACGGCTGTACATGCAGCTGGAGGTGTTTCACTTTAATATAAGTGCTTGTTTTATCACACAGGACGAGTTTAAACGGCTGTACATGCAGCTGGAGGTGTTGAAGCAGAAGAACATGAAGCTGGGGAACCCGCACCTGACCTACAAGCTGTCGGCCATGACGGAGGCGGCCATGAAGGAAGAGCCCCCGGACAGAACCCCCTCCCACTCCCCCAACATGAACGGCAAGCGAGTCGTCATCAACCTGGACAACTTCAAGGACGCCACCAGCTTGTGATACATGCCAGCAGCAGCGCCCGCTAGGGAAGTGCTCATCTAGACCTGGGGGTGCATCCGGTGTGGATGTCCGGGGGGTGAGGGGGCAGGCAGGAGGGGTGGTGGGGTGGGGGGTGTGAGGGGCAGGCAGGAGGAGGGTGACGTGGGTATAGCAGGGACAGGGCCCACCCACCCGCCCGCCCCCACCCTCTCCCCCCTTCCCGGCCACTGGAGATCGGATGAGCGCAAACATTGCCGACCACGTGACCAGCTCGGGTTGGCCTGGCCAGGAACTGCCTTGGTCACCATGGCTACGTGGTCATGTCGTAGACGCCATCAGTTACCGTGGTTACGGCCGTCCTACGGTCTCCAGCCGGTGATGATCCATGGCTAATAGCTGTGATGGTCGTAAAAGCTACGGTCCTATCATCCTGTCAGCTATCACAGAAGCTTTCCGGTCACCTTGAGCTCAGCTATCACAGTAAAAACTTTTCGGTGACCCTGACCTTGACTAACACAGAAGCCTCTCGGTCACCTTGACCCTGACTATCACAGTCAGTAGCTTCTTGGTCACCTTGACTATCACCGTCAAAAGCTTCCTGGTCACACTGACTTTGAATATCACAGTCGGTAGCTTTATGGTCACTCTGACCTTGACTATCACAGTCAGAAGCTTTCTGGTCACCCTGACCTTGACTATGACCGTCAAAAGCTGCCTGGTAACCCTGACTTTGACTATCACCGTCAAAAGCTTCCTGGTCACCCTGACTTTGACTATCACAATCGGTAGCTTTATGGTCACTCTGACCTTGACTATCACAGTCAGAAGCTTTCTGGTCACCCTGACCTTGACTATGACCGGCAGAAGCTTCCTGGTTACCATGGCCTTGATTATCACCGTCAGAAGCTTCCCGCTCACCTTGACCTTGGCGATCACAGTCAGAAGCTTCCCGGTCACCTTGACCTTGACTATCACAGTCAGAAGCTTCCCGGTCGTCCTGACGTTGACTATCACCGTCAGAAATTTTCCGGTCACCTTGATCTTTACTAATACAGTCAGAAGCCTCTCGGTCACCCTGACCTTGGATATCTCAGTCAGGAACTCCCCTGGTCACCCCGAGTTCCGCCGAATCTTCCCGACTTTCTTGCTAACGACGCGGACGCTGCTGGTGTCTTGTCTGGCCTCCATACAACAATTCGCGTGTCAGCGTTACGGCTCGCTGACCCCACGATCCCCGTCACGTGACAGAGCACGTGACAGAGCCTCGCCCCAACGTCTGTCTGAACGGACTGGCGACCCCGCCATGTGTCCTCCAAGCATCATTCGTGTACAGGCGAGAGATAGGTTATCAACGACCATTATTTGTTAACGCGTGGGGTCACAACGACCCGTGTATGTCCATGCACAATGTAACTCGCGCTCGATATCGCACGAACACTTCTGTTGATAACTGGTTACAGCGCCAACCCGTGTGTGAATGTCGATGTTGTTTCTTGTCAAAATTGAAATGTTTGCGATCACGTGACATGAAATAAAGTAAATCATTAGCAGTACCAGGCATCGTGGCACCACCATGGCACCATCGTGGCACCACCGTGGCACTATCGTGGCACCCCTGTGGCACCACTATGGCACCACCGTGACCGTACCATGGCACCACTGTGGCGCGATCGTGGCACCACTATGGCACCATCGTGGCACCAGGCACCACTATGGCACCCCCGTTACAGTACCATGGCACCACTGTGGCGCGATCGTGGCACCACCATGGCACCATCGTGGCACCACTGTGGCGCGATCGTGGCACCACCGTGGCACCACCGTGACGGGTACTATGCAGGAGTAACCAGTCAGGGTCACTGGTAAACACCCATGTTGAGGTGATATATTAACCCCTGGCTCGTATTGATACATCTTGCTGGAAGGCGTCTGGAAGGGGTAACTGGCGACACGCGAAACAAGCATATTTGAAAAATCGACATTCGACATTGACCTCAAAATTCCGACACTGAGGGTCTGAAAAAGCGACATCAATACAGCATTTTTTTTTTTAACTACACGGAACGTCGTGAAAAATCGACATTCGACACTGAGAATTTTGAAAAATCGACACTGGACACCGGACTCACCCTTCCAGATCCATACTAAGGACCACGCCTTCTTGAACTTAAATTTCAGTAGAACACTTGGCAACATTTTATCCGGTCAAAAACAGAAACTAAGTGCAAGTACAAAAGTGCCCAAAAAGCCAAGTAAATCAAATTGAAATGATGACTACTGCTGTCACAAGGTTGCGTGGTTAGGAGGACGAGGTATTTTCCATAGGTTACGACAGGGTTATGAATAGCTGTCTCCAGTCACTAAAATCCAAACAAGGACTAAGAGTTGTGGATTGGTGTTGGCAATTCTTGTCATTCTTGTCCGCGCACCGCCACGCCCCCAAGCGGTGGTTACCTAGACTACATTTGTTGGTCCACACGCGTGGCCGGGTTGCATCTCGTAATATCGGTAGGAGGAATTAATAGAGTAGTTACACACCTGTCTCGGCTATCATTGTACTAAGTGACGCGCAGCCTCGGCTTATACTGTTCCTGTCACCACCACTCACTGGCACCTGTGTAATTACTCTGAATATCTGTGATAACAGGGCAAACGTGCGCGACCCCCGTCAACTAACCCTTGGCTTAGACATGAGATAATCGTTAATCGTCCCGCAACGTACCACAACGACTGATCCATTAGATTCAATACGCTTTCATATTCAAGCCTTCATTATGTTATGACGTGAGCTGTTCACTGCACGAGTCTGATTTTGCGTCACCATAGCTGTACACTAGGTTTACCTGACGACAGGCTACATAGACTACAGCGTGCCGCAATGTAGTTTACAGCGTCACAGGGTAGGTTAAATAAAAGCTGTCTCATTGCAGATTCCAACATGTGGCTTTGTAGATTACAAAGTATGGCATTGTAGATTACAAAGTATGGCTTTGTAGATTACAAAATATGGCATTGTAGATTACAAAGTATGGCATTGTAGATTACAAGTTGTCGCTTTGTAATTATCAACTGTCCCTTTGCAAATTACAAAGTGTCGTTGCAAATTACAAAGTGTCGCATTGTAGATTACACATTGCCGCTTTGTTAACCATAGTGTCACTTCGCAAATTACAGTGTTGATTACACTGTTGCTTTGCAAATTACAAAGTGTCGTTGTAAATTGCAAAGTGTCGCGTTGTAGATTACACATTGCCGCTTTGTTAACCATAGTGTCACTTCGCAAATTACAGTGTTGATTACACTGTCGCTTTGCAAATTACAAAATGTCGTTGTAAATTGCAAAGTGTCGCATTGTAGATAACACATTGCCGCTCTGTTAACCATAGTGTCACTTTGCAAATTACAGTGTTGATTACAAGCTGGCGCTTTGCAAATTACAAAGTGTCGCATTGTAGATTACACATTGCCGCTTTGTTAAATGTAAGGTCTCACTTTGCAAATTACAAAGTGTCGCTTGGCGGATTACGAAGTGACGCTCTGTAAATTACAAATTGTCGCCTTCTAGATTGCAAAGTGACGCTTTGTAGATGGAAAAGTGTCGCTCTGTAAATTATTAAGCGTCGTTTTGTCGATTACAACGTGTCATAAATAGATATAACTGCAATATATTGTACATTGCATTGTATTATAGGATATTTATCAATGTAACATAAATTTCTTTCTGCTGTTATTATTTTATCTTTAAATATTGGAATAAACAAATCATCTTGATTTCCTTGTAGTTTTATTTCCCCTCGTATTAACAGCGGACACATCAACAAACCATGGGCCTGAGGCACACATCAACAAACCATGGGCCTGAGGCACACATCAACGAACCATGGGCCTGAGGCACACATCAACAAACCATGGGCCTGAGGCACACATCAACAAACCATGGGCCTGAGGCATTTTAGTGCAATAAGCTTATTATTACACTGCCTAATTGCAACTTCTATTTGTCAGCCAAAGAAATGGTCTTACACGTCTTATTGTTATTATTTGTATTATTATTGTTATTAGTATTAACATACCAACATTAAACAAGACAGAAAGAGACGCCATGATACGATGCGCGAAATGATTGTTCAACATAGGTGAGACATTCTGTCCAGGTTTACTGGCGTTTCATTTACTAACAAATAGATTTATGTAGCTTAAAGATTAATAATTGTCTAAATAATCATCAGTTGCCGATTGTCTTGGTCTCGGGCAAACCCAATCGGGTAACACATGATATTGCATCCATTTAATCCGAACGCAAAGCTAGGCAATTCCGAACGCTCTCGAACTATTTGCACCCGGCATCGTTACGTCTGTGAATCGAGCTCTTCCGGACACTTTCATCATTCTTTAGGCAACTGTTATTACACTTTACTATCAGATACTTATTTTACGAATCTGCTTGAAGTTGGTAGCCAGGCCACGATGGAAACACTCACCCCTGTGTGTTTGTATTATTGTTATACCGGGCCGGCCCCCGCAGCCAGACTATCATGGCGACATTTATCCCTGGGTGTTTGTATTATAGTTATATCGGGCCGGCTCCGCAGCCAGGCTATCATGGAGACATTCACTCCTGGTTGTGTATTATAGTTATATCGGGCCGGCCCCCGCAGCCATGCTATCATGAGGACATTCACCCCTGGGTGTTTGTGTTATAGCTATGCCGTGCCGACCCCGGCAGCCAGGCTACCCACAACCCTTCGTGTTGGGCGGGCGGCCTTTGTCTTCCCGGCCTTTCCCCTTTAAGTCGCCGTGCCCGTCGACTGCCACAAATGGGTCATTTCCCGGGTGAAACGCTCATTGGATTTGTCAGAAATGGAAACGAATGCCACGTCGGTGTCCTCAACGGGTCCTGGAACCGGATGCGTCCAGTCCGCCTTAATACGAAACACCAAGCAAGAGGCGAGCGGATCACGTGACAGGGATGAGGGGACTCCAGGCTGAGAACCGTCTACAGCTTGGCCATCTACGGTCTGTACGACCATTGTCTTACCATCCACGGTCACCCACTCACTGTCTGTACGACCATTGTCTTACCATCCACAGTCACCCACTCACTGTCTGTACGACCATTGTCTTACCATCCACGGTCACCCACTCACTGTCTGTACGACCATTGTCTTACCATCCACAGTCACCCACTCACTGTCTGTACGACCATTGTCTTACCATCCACGGTCACCCACTCACTGTCTCTACGACCATTGTCTTACCATCCACAGTCACCCACTCACTGTCTCTACGACCATTGTCTTACCATCCACAGTCACCCACTCACTGTCTCTACGACCATTGTCTTACCATCCACAGCCACCCACTCACTGTCTCTACGACCATTGTCTTACCATCCACAGTCACCCACTCACTGTCTGTACGACCATTGTCTTACCATCCACGGTCACCCACTCACTGTCTCTACGACCATTGTCTTACCATCCACAGTCACCCACTCACTGTCTGTACGACCATTGTCTTACCATCCACAGTCACCCACTCACTGTCTGTACGACCATTGTCTTACCATCCACAGTCACCCACTCACTGTCTGTACGACCATTGTCTTACCATCCACAGTCACCCACTCACTGTCTGTACGACCATTGTCTTACCATCCACAGTCACCCACTCACTGTCTCTACGACCATTGTCTTACCATCCACAGTCACCCACTCACTGTCTGTACGACCATTGTCTTACCATCCACAGTCACCCACTCACTGTCTGTACGACCATTGTCTTACCATCCACGGTCACCCACTCACTGTCTCTACGACCATTGTCTTACCATCCACAGTCACCCACTCACTGTCTGTACGACCATTGTCTTACCATCCACAGTCACCCACTCACTGTCTGTACGACCATTGTCTTACCATCCACGGTCACCCACTCACTGTCTGTACGACCATTGTCTTACCATCCACAGTCACCCACTCACTGTCTGTACGACCATTGTCTTACCATCCACGGTCACCCACTCACTGTCTCTACGACCATTGTCTTACCATCCACAGTCACCCACTCACTGTCTGTACGACCATTGTCTTACCATCCACAGTCACCCACTCACTGTCTGTACGACCATTGTCTTACCATCCACGGTCACCCACTCACTGTCTCTACGACCATTGTCTTACCATCCACAGTCACCCACTCACTGTCTGTACGACCATTGTCTTACCATCCACAGTCACCCACTCACTGTCTGTACGACCATTGTCTTACCATCCACAGTCACCCACTCACTGTCTGTACGACCATTGTCTTACCATCCACAGTCATCCACTCACTGTCTGTACGACCATTGTCTTACCATCCACAGTCACCCACTCACTGTCTGTACGACCATTGTCTTACCATCCACAGTCACCCACGCACTGCCTGTACGACTATTGTCTTACCATCTACGGTCACCCACTCACTGTCTGTACGACCATTGTATTACCATCCACGGCACAGTCACCCACTCACTGTCTGTAGGACCATTGTCTTACAATCCACAGTCACCCACTCACTGTCTGTACGACCATTGTCTTACCATCCACAGTCACCCACTCACTGTCTGTACGACCATTGTCTTACCATTCACAGTTATCCACTCACTGTCTGTACGACCATTGTCTTACAATCCACAGTCACCCACTCACTGTCTGTACGACCATTGTCTTCCCATCCACAGTCATCCACTCACTGTCTGTACGACCATTGTCTTACCATCCACAGTCACCCACTCACTGTCTCTACGACTGTTGTCTTACCATCCACAGTCACCCATTCACTGTCTGTACGACCATTGTCTTACCATCCACAGTTATCCACTCACTGCCTGTACGACCATTGTCTTACCATCCACAGTCACTCACTCACTGTCTGTATGACCATTGTCTTACCATCCACAGTCACCCGTTCACTGTCTGTACGACCATTGTCTTACCATCCACAGTCACCCACTCACTGCCTGTACGACCATTGTCTTACCATCCACAGTCACTCACTCACTGTCTGTACGACCATTGTCTTACCATTCACAGTCATACACTCACTGTCTGTACGACCATTGTCTTACCATCCACAGTCACCCACTCACTGTCTGTACTACCATTGTCTTACCATCCACAGTCACCCACTCACTGTCTGTACGACCATTGTCTTACCATCCACAGTCACCCACTCACTGTCTGTACGACCATTGTCTTTCCATCCACAGTCACCCACTCACTGTCTGTACGACCATTGTCTTACCATCCACAGTTATCCACTCACTGTCTGTACGACCATTGTCTTACCATCCACAGTCACCCACTCACTGCCTGTACGACCATTGTCTTTCCATCCACAGTCACCCACTCACTGTCTGTACTACCATTGTCTTACCATCCACAGTCACCCACTCGCTGTCTGTACGACCATTGTCTTACCATCCACAGTTATCCACTCACTGTCTGTACGACCATTGTCTTACCATCCACAGTCACCCACTCACTGTCTGTACTACCATTGTCTTACCATCCACAGTCACCCACTCACTGTCTGTACGACCATTGTCTTACCATCCACAGTCACCCACTCACTGTCTGTACGACCATTGTCTTTCCATCCACAGTCACCCACTCACTGTCTGTACGACCATTGTCTTACCATCCACAGTCACCCACTCACTGTCTGTACGACCATTGTCTTACCATCCACAGTTATCCACTCACTGTCTGTACGACTATTGTCTTACCATCCACAGTCACCCACACACTGTCTGTACTACCATTGTCTTACCATCCACAGTCACCCAGTCACTGTCTGTACTACCATTGTCTTACCATCCGCAGTCACCCACTCACTGTCTGTACTACCATTGTCTTACCATCCACAGTCACCCACTGACTGTCTGTACTACCATTGTCTTACCATCCACAGTCACCCACTCACTGTCTGTACGACCATTGTCTTACCATCCACAGTTATCCACTCACTGTCTGTACGACCATTGTCTTACCACCCACAGTCACCCACTCACTGTCTGTACTACCATTGTCTTACCATCCACAGTCACCCACTCACTGTCTGTACGACCATTGTCCTACCATCCACAGTCACCCACTCACTGTCTGTACGACCATTGTCTTTCCATCCACAGTCACCCACTCACTGTCTGTACGACCATTGTCTTACCATCCAGTCACCCACTCACTGTCTGTACGACCATTGTCTTACCATCCACAGTTATCCACTCACTGTCTGTACGACCATTGTCTTACCATCCACAGTCACCCACTCACTGTCTGTACTACCATTGTCTTACCATCCACAGTCACCCACTCACTGTCTGTACGACCATTGTCTTACCATTCGCAGTCACCCACTCACTGTCTGTACTACCATTGTCTTACCATCCACAGTCACCCACTGACTGTCTGTACTACCATTGTCTTACCATCCACAGTCACCCACTCACTGTCTGTACTACCATTGTCTTACCATCCACAGTCACCCACTCACTGTCTGTACGACCATTGTCTTACCATCCACAGTCACCCACTCACTGTCTCTACTACCATTGTCTTACCATCCACAGTCACCCACTCACTGTCTGTACTACCATTGTCCTACCATCCGCAGTCACCCACTCACTGTCTGTACAACCATTGTCTTACCATCCCCAGTCACCCACTGACTGTCTGTACTACCATTGTCTTACCATCCACAGTCACCCACTCACTGTCTGTACTACCATTGTCTTACCATCCACAGTCATCCACTCACTGTCTGTACGACCATTGTCTTACCATCCACGGTCACCCACTCACTGTCTGTACGACCATTGTCTTACCATACACAGTCACCCACTCACTGCCTGTACGACCATTGTCTTACCATCCACAGTCACTCACTCACTGTCTCTACGACCATTGTCTTACCATCCACAGTCATACACTCACTGTCTGTGCGACCATTGTCTTACCATCCACAGTCACCCACTCACTGTCTGTACTACCATTGTCTTACCATCCACAGTCACCCACTCACTGTCTGTACGACCATTGTCTTACCATCCACAGTCACCCACTCACTGTCTGTACGACCATTGTCTTTCCATCCACAGTCACCCACTTACTGTCTGTACGACCATTGTCTTACCATCCACAGTTATCCACTCACTGTCTGTGCGACCATTGTCTTACCATCCACAGTCACCCACTCACTGCCTGTACGACCATTGTCTTTCCATCCACAGTCACCCACTCACTGTCTGTACTACCATTGTCTTACCATCCACAGTCACCCACTCACTGTCTGTACGACCATTGCTTACCATCCACAGTCACACACTGACTGTCTGTACTACCATTGTCTTACCATCCACAGTCACCCACTCACTGTCTGTACTACCATTGTCTTACCATCCACAGTCACCCACTCACTCTCTGTACTACCATTGTCTTACCATCCACAGTCACCCACTCACTGTCTGTACTACCATTGTCTTACCATCCACAGTCACCCACTCACTGTCTGTACTACCATTGTCTTACCATCTACAGTCACCCACTCACTGTCTGTACTACCATTGTCTTATCATCCACAGTCACCCACTCACTGTCTGTACTACCATTCTCTTACCATCCACAGTCACCCACTCACTGTCTGTACTACCATTGTCTTACCATCCACAGTCGCCCACTCACTGTCTGTACGACCATTGTCTTACCATCCACAGTCATCCACTCACTGTCTGTACGACCATTGTCTTACCATCCACAGTCACCCACTCACTGTCTGTACGACCATTGTCTTACCATCCACAGTCACCCACTCACTGTCTGTACTACCATTGTCTTACCATCCGCAGTCACCCACTCACTGTCTGTACTACCATTGTCGTACCATCCACAGTCACCCACTCACTGTCTGTACTACCATTGTCTTACCATCCACAGTCACCCACTCACTGTCTGTACTACCATTGTCTTACCATCCACAGTCACCCACTCACTGTCTGTACGACCATTGTCTTACCATCCAGTCACCCACTCACTGTCTGTACGACCATTGTCTTTCCATCCACAGTCACCCACTCACTGTCTGTACTACCATTGTCTTACCATCCACAGTCACCCACTGACTGTCTGTACTACCATTGTCTTACCATCCACAGTCACCCACTCACTGTCTGTACGACCATTGTCTTACCATCCACAGTCATCCACTCACTGTCTGTACGACCATTGTCTTTCCATCCACAGTCACCCACTCACTGTCTGTACTACCATTGTCTTACCATCCACAGTCACCCACTCACTGTCTGTACTACAATTGTCTTACCATCCACAGTCACCCACTCACTGTCTGTACGACCATTGTCTTACCATCCACAGTCACCCACTCACTGTCTGTACTACCATTGTCTTACCATCCACAGTCACCCACTCACTGTCTGTACTACCATTGTCTTACCATCCACAGTCACCCACTCACTGTCTGTACGACCATTGTCTTACCATCCACAGTCATCCACTCACTGTCTGTACGACCATTGTCTTTCCATCCACAGTCACCCACTCACTGTCTGCACTACCATTGTCTTACCATCCACAGTCACCCACTCACTGTCTGTACTACCATTGTCTTACCATCCACAGTCACCCACTCACTGTCTGTACTACCATTGTCTTACCATCCACAGTCACCCACTCACTGTCTGTACAGCCATTGTCTTACCATCCACAGTCACCCACTCACTGTCTGTACGACCATTGTCTTAAGATCCACAGTCACCCCTCACTGTCTGTACGACCATTGTCTTACCATCCACAGTCACCCACTCACTGTCTGTACGACCATTGTCTTTCCATCCACAGTCACCCACTCACTGTCTGTACGACCATTGTCTTACCATCCACAGTTATCCACTCACTGTCCGTACGACCATTGTCTTACCATCCACAGTCACCCACTCACTGTCTGTGCTACCATTTTCTTACCATCCACAGTCACCCACTCACTGTCGGTACTACCATTGTCTTACCATCCGCAGTCACCCACTCACTGTCTGTACTACCATTGTCTTATCATCCACAGTCACCCACTCACTGTCTGTACTACCATTGTCTTATCATCCACAGTCACCCACTCACTGTCTGTACTACCATTGTCTTACCATCCACAGTCACCCACTCACTGTCTGTACGACCATTGTCTTACCATCCACGGTCACCCACTCACTGTCTGTACTACCATTGTCTTACCATCCACAGTCACCCACTCACTGTCTGTACGACCATTGTCTTACCATCCACAGTCACCCACTCACTGTCTGTACTACCATTGTCTCACCATCCACAGTCACCCACTCACTGTCTGTACTACCATTGTCTTACCATCCACAGTCACCCACTCACTGTCTGTACTTCCATTGTCTTACCATCCACAGTCACCCACTCACTGTCTGTACGACCATTGTCTTACCATCCACAGTCATCCACTCACTGTCTGTACGACCATTGTCTTTCCATCCACAGTCACCCACTCACTGTCTGTACTACCATTGTCTTACCATCCACAGTCACCCACTCACTGTCTGTACTACCATTGTCTTACCATCCACAGTCACCCACTCACTGTCTGTACTACCATTGTCTTACCATCTACAGTCACCCACTCACTGTCTGTACTACCATTGTCTTACCATCCACAGTCACCCACTGACTGTCTGTACTACCATTGTCTTACCATCCACCGTCACCCACTCACTGTCTGTGCGACCATTGTCTTACCATTAACGCTCACCCATCCAGAGTAACATTGATAAAAACTACTCCCTGCGAACCTCCTGCACTGGGGTGTCCGCTGTGTACGGAGCGGATCCCTGGTGACTCGTCAGATGAACCATTACGCCAAAAAGCTGCCTGGGTTGTTACAACTGCCTACGGGATTGCTACGGTTATCGCCCCCCCCCCCGCCCACCCCCCGCCCCCCTATCCCCCTCTCCTACTCCCAGCCCCGAAATACCAGGAAACAAAAGTCAAAGATTAGATAACTTATTGGCTCATGAATACATACGAGTTTTTAACTGGGGTCGGCGCTGCGGCGACAATGTGGCCGAGGAAAACATATGTGAAGGCAGATGGATAAGATGGATGAATATCTCTAGTATGTTTGAAGAAGAATAGACTGTGTTCTTTTTTGGAATTCTTGGTTTTACAACGCTGAGGTGATGTGCAGCGTATATAGGCTATCAGCACTGCTACCAGGCAACTTTTATTTTTTTGCTACTATTTATCATATTTGTCCTGCACATTTTTGGGTTTAGTCGAAAGGGTCGCATCACGGGGGACTGATTGTGTGTTTTCATGAGGGAGATGTCTTTATCGACTCCAGGGGTTACCCATCGTTTGCTCTGATCCTCTGGCGGTCCGTACATTATTGGGGTTAGTATTATGATGTAATCCCTCTGGCATGAGGATATTTGTCCACTAACTTCATAAAAAGGGCAAAGGAAAGTGCTCTCTTCCCTCTCCCTCTTCTCTCTTTCCTCTCCCTCTTTCTCTTCTCTTTCCTCTCCCTCTTCTCTTCTCTCTTCCCTCTCCCTCTTCTCTTCTCTCTTCCCTATCCCTCTTCTCTTCTCTCTTCCCTATCCCTCGTCTCTCTTTCCTCTCCCACTATCTCTTCTCTTTTTTCTCCCTCTTTTCTTCTCTCTTCCCTATCCCTCTTCTCTTCTCTCTTTCCTCTCCCTCTTCTCTTCTCTCTTCCCTATCCCTCTTCTCTTCTCTCTTCCCTCTCTCTCTTCTCTCTTTCCTCTCCCTCTATCTCTTCTCTTTCCTCTCCCTCTTTTCTTCTCTCTTCCCTATCCCTCTTCTCTTCTCTCTTTCCTCTCCCTCTATCTCTTCTCTTTTTTCTCCCTCTTCTCTTCTCTCTTCCCTCTCCCTCTTCTCTCTTTCCTCTCCTTCTATCTCTTCTCTTTCCTATCCCTCTTCTCTTCTCTCTTCCCTATCCCTCTTCTCTTCTCTCTTCCCTATCCCTCTTCTCTTCTCTCTTCCCTATCCCTCTTCTCTTCTCTCTTTCCTATCCCTCTTCTCTTCTCTCTTCCCTATCCCTCTTCTCTTCTCTCTTCCCTATCCCTCTTCTCTTCTCTCTTCCCTATCCCTCTTCTCTTCTCTCTTTCCTCTCCCTCTCTCTTCTCTCTTGCCTCTTCCTCTCTCTTCTCTCTTTCCTCTTCCTCTATACCTTCCTCTTCCCATTCCCTCTATCTCTTCTCTCTTTCATCTCCCTCTATCTCTTCTCTTCCCCCTCCCTCCATCCCTTCCTTCTTCCCACTCCCCCTATCTCTTCTCTCTTTAATCTCCCTCTATCTTTCTCGCTTCCCACTCCCTTTATCGCTTCTCTCTTCCCTCTCTCTCTATCCCTCCCCTCTTCCCATTCCTTCTCCCTCTTCTCTCTTTCCTCTCCCTCTCTCTTCTCTCTTTCCTCTCCCTCTCTCTTCTCTCTTTCCTCTCCCTCTATCTCTTTTCTCCTCTCTCCCTCTATCTCTACTCTCTTTCCTCTCCCTCTATATCTTCTCTTTCCTCTCCCTCTTCTCTCTTCTCTCTTCCCTCTCCCTCTAACCCTTCTCTCTTTCCTCTTCTTCTTTCTTTTCTCGCTTCCCTATCCCTCTTTCTCTTCTCTCTTTTATCTTTGTCTCTTTATCTTCTCGCTTTCCTCTCCCTCTATCCCTTCTCTCTTTCCTCTCCCTCTCCCTCTTCTCTCTTCCCTCTCCCTCTATCTCTCTTCTCTCTTCCCTCTCCCTCTATTTCTTCTCTGCCCACTCCCTCTATCCCCTCCCTCTTCCCACTCCGTCAATCTCTTCTCTCTGCCTTCTCCCTCTATCTCTTCTCTCTTTCCTCTCACTCTATATTTTCTCGCTTCCCACTCCCTCTTTCTCTTTTCTCTTCCCTCTCTCTCTATCCCTTCTCTCTTTCCTCTCCCTCTATCCCTTCTCTTTCCTCTCCCCCTTCTCTCTTCTGTCTTCCCTCTCCTTCCATCCCTTCTCTCTTTCCTCTCCCTCTATATTTTCTCGCTTTCCACTCCCCATTTCTCTTTTCTCTTCCCTCTCTCTCTATCCCTTCTCTCTTTCCTCTCCCTCTATCTCTTCTGTTTCCTCTCCCTCTTCTCTCTTCTGTCTTCCCTCTCCTTACATCCCTTCCCTCTTTCCTCTCCCTCTAACTCTTATCTCTTCCCTCTCCCTCTATCTCTCTTCTCTCTTCCCTCTCCCTCCATCTCTTCTCTTCCCACTCCCTCTATCCCTTCCCTCTTCTCACTCCCTCTATCTCTTCTCTCTTCCTTCTCCCTCTATCTATTCTGTCTTCCCAATCCCTCTATCTCTTTTCGCTCACTCTATCTCTTCTCTCTTTTTTGTCCCTCTATCTCTTCTCTCTTACCTCTCCCTCTATCTCTTCTCTCTTTCCTCTCCCTCCATATTTTCTCGCTTCCCACTCCCTCTTTCTCTTTTCTCTTCCCTCTCCCTCTATCCCTTCTCTCTTTCATCTCCCTCTATCTCTTCTCTCTTTCATCTCCCTCTATCCCTTCTCTCTTTCATCTCCCGCTATCTCTTCTCTTCTCTCTCTTTCCTCTCCCTCTATCTCTTCTCTCTTCCCACTCCCTCTATGGCTACTCTCTTTCCTCTCCCTCTATCTCTTCTCTCTTCTCTCTCCCTATATCCTTTCTCTCTTTCCACTCCCACTATCCCTTCCCTCTTCCCACTCCCTCTCCCTCTTCTCTCTTTCCGCTCCCTCTCTCTTCTCTCTTTCCTCTCCCTCTTTCTCTTCTCTCTTCCCTCTCCCTCTATCTCTACTCTCTTTCCTCTCCCTCTATATTTTCTCGCTTCCCACTCCCTGTATCTCTTTCTCTTCCTTCTCCCTCAATCTCTTCTGTCTTTCCTCTCCCTCTATCTCTTCTCCTTCCTCTCCCTCTTTTTTTTTCTCGCTTCCCTCTCCCTCTTTCCTCTCTCTCTCTTTCTCTTCTCGCTTTCCTCACCTTCTATCCCTTTTTTCTTTCCTCTATCTTTCCACTCCCTCTATCTCTTCCCTCTTTCCACTCCCTCTCTCCCTTCCCTCTTTCCTCTGCCTCAATCCCTTTCCTCTTTCCACTCCCTCTATCCCTTCCCTCTTCCCACACCCTCTCCCTCTTCTCTCTTTCCTCTCCCTCTCTCTCTACTCTCTTTCCTCTCCCTCTATATTTTCTCGCTTCCCACTCCCTCTTTCTCTTTTCTCTTCCTTCTCCCTCTATTAACTCCTCTCTTTCCTCTCCCTCTATCTCTTCTCTTTCCTCTCCCTCTATCTCTTCTCTCTTCTCTCTTTCCTCTCTCTCTATCTCTTCTCCTTCCTCTCCCTCTCTCTCTTCTCTCTTCCCACTCCATCTATCCCTTCCCTCTTTCCACTCCCTCTATCCCTTCCCTCTTTCCTCTCCCTCTATCTCTTCTCTTTCCTCTCATTCTATCTATTCTCTCTTTTATGTCTCTCTATCTCTTCTCTCTTACCTCTCCCTCTATCTCTTCTCTCTTTCCTCTCCCTCTATATATTCTCGCTTCCCACTCCCTCTTTCTCTTTACTCTTCCTTCTCCCTCTATCACTTCTCTCTTTCCTCTCCCTCTATCTCTTCTCTTTTTTCTTCCTTCTCCCTCTATCCCTTCTCTCTTTCCTCTCCCTCTATCTCTTCTCTCTTCTCTCTTTCCTCTCTCTCTATCTCTTCTCCTTCCTCTCCCTCTCTCTCTTCTCTCTTCCCACTCCGTCTATCCCTTCCCTCTTTCCACTCCCTCTATCCCTTCCCTCCTTCCTCTCCCTCTATCTCTTCTCTTTCCTCTCATTCTATCTATTCTCTCTTTTATGTCTCTCTATCTCTTCTCTCTTACCTCTCCCTCTATCTCTTCTCTCTTTCCTCTCCCTCTATATTTTCTCGCTTCCCACTCCCTCTATCTCTTTCTCTTCCTTCTCCCTCTATCTCTTCTGTCTTTCCTCTCTCTCTATCTCTTCTCCTTCCTCTCCCTCTTTTTTTTTCTCGCTTCCCTCTCCCTCTTTCCTCTCTCTCTCTTTCTCTTCTCGCTTTCCTCACCCTCTATCCCTTCTCTCTTTCCTCTTCTTCTAACTCTTCTCTCTTCCCTCTCCCTCTATCTCTTCTCTTCCCACTCCCTCCATCCCTTCCCACTTTCCACTCCCTCTATCTCTTCCCTCTTTCCACTCCCTCTTTCCCTTCCCTCTTTCCTCTGCCTCAATCCCTTTCCTCTTTCCACTCCCTCTATCCCTTCCTTCTTCCCACACCCTCTCCCTCTTCTCTCTTTCCTCTCCCTCTGTCTCTACTCTCTTTCCTATCCCTCTATATTTTCTCGCTTCCCACTCCCTCTTTCTCTTTTCTCTCCCTCTCTCTTCTCTTTCTCTTCTCGCTTTCCTCTCCCTCTATTTCTTCTCTCTTTCCTCTCCCTCTCTCTTCTCTCTTACCTCTTCCTCTATACCTTCCCTCTTCCCATTCCCTCTATCTCTTCTCTCTTTCATCTCCCTCTATCTCTTCTCTTCCCCCTCCCTCCATCCCTTCCTTCTTCCCACTCCCCCTATCTCTTCTCTTATTCCTCTCCCTCTATCTTTCTCGCTTCCCACTCCCTTTATCGCTTCTCTCTTCCCTCTCTCTCTATCCCTCCCCTCTTCCCATTCCCTCTCCCTCTTCTCTCTTTCCTCTCCCTCTCTCTTCTCTCTTTCCTCTCCTTCTCTCTTCTCCCTTTCCTCTCCCTCTATCTCCTTTCTCCTCTCTCCCTCTATCTCTACTCTCTTTCCTCTCCCTCTATATCTTCTCTTTCCTCTCCCTCTTCTCTCTTCTCTCTTCCCTCTCCCTCTATCCCTTCTCTCTTTCCTCTTCTTCTTTTATTTCTCGTTTCCCTATCCCTCTTTCTCTTCTCTCTTTTATCTTTGTCTCTTTATCTTCTCGCTTTCCTCTCCCTCTATCCCTTCGCTCTTTCCTCTCCCTCTCCCTCTTCTCTCTTCCCTCTCCCTCTATCTCTCTTCTCTCTTCCCTCTCCCTCTATTTCTTCTCTGCCCACTCCCTCTATCCCCTCCCTCTTCCCACTCCGTCAATCTCTTCTCTCTTCCTTCTCCCTCTATCTCTTCTGTCTTCCCTCTCCCTCTATCTCTTCTCTCTTTCCTCTCCCTCTATATTTTCTCGCTTTCCACTCCCTCTTTCTCTTTTCTCTTCCCTCTCTCTCTATCCCTTCTCTCTTTCCTCTCCCTCTATCTCTTCTCTTTCCTCTCCCCCTTCTCTCTTCTGTCTTCCCTCTCCTTCCATCCCTTCCCTCTTTCCTCTCCCTCTAACTCTTATCACTTCCCTGTCCCTCTATCCCTCTTCTCTCTTCCCTCTCCCTCCATCTCTTCTCTTCCCACCCCCTCTATCCCTTCCCTCTTCTCACTCCCTCTATCTCTTCTCTCTTCCTTCTCCCTCTATCTATTCTGTCTTCCCAATCCCTCTATCTCTTTTCGCTCACTCTATCTCTTCTCTCTTTTATGTCCCTCTATCTCTTCTCTCTTACCTCTCCCTCTATCTCTTCTCTCTTTCCTCTCCCTCCATATTTTCTCGCTTCCCACTCCCTCTTTCTCTTTTCTCTTCCCTCTCCCTCTATCCCTTCTCTCTTTCATCTCCCTCTATCTCTTCTCTCTTTCATCTCCCTCTATCCCTTCTCTCTTTCATCTCCCGCTATCTCTTCTCTTCTCTCTCTTTCCTCTCCCTCTATCTCTTCTCTCTTCCCACTCCCTCTATGGCTACTCTCTTTCCTCTCCCTCTATCTCTTCTCTCTTCTCTCTCCCTATATCCTTTCTCTCTTTCCACTCCCACTATCCCTTCCCTCTTCCCACTCCCTCTCCCTCTTCTCTCTTTCCGCTCCCTCTCTCTTCTCTCTTTCCTCTCCCTCTTTCTCTTCTCTCTTCCCTCTCCCTCTATCTCTACTCTCTTTCCTCTCCCTCTATATTTTCTCGCTTCCCACTCCCTGTATCTCTTTCTCTTCCTTCTCCCTCTATCTCTTCTGTCTTTCCTCTCCCTCTATCTCTTCTCCTTCCTCTCCCTCTTTTTTTTCTCGCTTTCCTCTCCCTCTTTCCTCTCTCTCTCTTTCTCTTCTCGCTTTCCTCACCCTCTATCCCTTTTTTCTTTCCTCTTCTTCTAACTCTTCTCTCTTCCCTCTCCCTCTATCTCTTCTCTTCCCACTCCCTCCATCCCTTCCCACTTTCCACTTCCTCTATCCCTTCCCTCTTTCCACTCCCTCTCTCCCTTCCCTCTTTCCTCTGCCTCAATCCCTTTCCTCTTTCCACTCCCTCTATCCCTTCCCTCTTCCCACACCCTCTCCCTCTTCTCTCTTTCCTCTCCCTCTCTCTCTACTCTCTTTCCTCTCCCTCTATATTTTCTCGCTTCCCACTCCCTCTTTCTCTTTTCTCTTCCTTCTCCCTCTATCAACTCCTCTCTTTCCTCTCCCTCTATCTCTTCTCTTTCCTCTCCCTCTATCTCTTCTCTCTTCTCTCTTTCCTCTCTCTCTATCTCTTCTCCTTCCTCTCCCTCTCTCTCTTCTCTCTTCCCACTCCATCTATCCCTTCCCTCTTTCCACTCCCTCTATCCCTTCCCTCTTTCCTCTCCCTCTATCTCTTCTCTTTCCTCTCATTCTATCTATTCTCTCTTTATGTCTCTCTATCTCTTCTCTCTTACCTCTCCCTCTATCTCTTCTCTCTTTCCTCTCCCTCTATATATTCTCGCTTCCCACTCCCTCTTTCTCTTTACTCTTCCTTCTCCCTCTATCCCTTCTCTCTTTCCTCTCCCTCTATCTCTTCTCTCTTCTCTCTTTCCTCTCTCTCTATCTCTTCTCCTTCCTCTCCCTCTCTCTCTTCTCTCTTCCCACTTCGCCTATCCCTTCCCTCTTTCCACTCCCTCTATCCCTTCCCTCTTTCCTCTCCCTCTATCTCTTCTCTTTCCTCTCATCCTATCTATTCTCTCTTTTATGTCTCTCTATCTCTTCTCTCTTACCTCTCCCTCTATCTCTTCTCTCTTTCCTCTCGCTCTATATTTTCTCGCTTCCCACTCCCTCTATCTCTTTCTCTTCCTTCTCCCTCTATCTCTTCTGCCTTTCCTCTCCCTCTATTTCTTCTCCTTCCTCTCCCTCTTTTTTTTTTCTCCCTTCCCTCTCCCTCTTTCCTCTCTCTCTCTTTCTCTTCTCGCTTTCCTCACCCTCTATCCCTTTTTTCTTTCCTCTTCTTCTAACTCTTCTCTCTTCCCTCTCCCTCTATCTCTTCTCTTCCCACTCCCTCCAACCCTTCCCACTTTCCACTCCCTCTATCTCTTCCCTCTTTCCACTCCCTCTCTCCCTTCCCTCTTTCCTCTGCCGCAATCCCTTTCCTCTTTCCATTCCCTCTATCCCTTCCCTCTTCCCACACCCTCTCCCTCTTCTCTCTTTCCTCTCAATCTCTCTCTACTCTCTTTCCTCTCCCTCTATATTTTCTCGCTTCCCACTCCCTCTTTCTCTTTTCTCTTCCTTCTCCCTCTATCAACTCCTCTCTTTCCTCTCCCTCTATCTCTTCTCTTTCCTCTCCCTCTATCTCTTCTCTCTTCTCTCTTTCCTCTCTCTCTATCTCTTCTCCTTCCTCTCCCTCTCTCTCTTCTCTCTTCCCACTCCGTCTATCCCTTCCCTCTTTCCACTCCCTCTCTCCCTTCCCTCTTTCCTCTGCCGCAATCCCTTTCCTCTTTCCATTCCCTCTATCCCTTCCCTCTTCCCACACCCTCTCCCTCTTCTCTCTTTCCTCTCAATCTCTCTCTTCTCTCTTTCCTCTCCCTCCATATTTTCTCGCTTCCCACTCCCTCTTTCTCTTTTCTCTTCCCTCTTCTTCTATCCCTTCTCTCTTTCATCTCCCTCTATCTCTTCTCTCTTTCATCTCCCTCTATCCCTTCTCTCTTTCATCTCCCGCTATCTCTTCTCTTCTCTCTCTTTCCTCTCCCTCTATCTCTTCTCTCTTCCCACTCCCTCTATGGCTACTCTCTTTCCTCTCCCTCTATCTCTTCTCTCTTCTCTCTCCCTATATCCTTTCTCTCTTTCCACTCCCACTATCCCTTCCCTCTTCCCACTCCCTCTCCCTCTTCTCTCTTTCCGCTCCCTCTCTCTTCTCTCTTTCCTCTCCCTCTTTCTCTTCTCTCTTCCCTCTCCCTCTATCTCTACTCTCTTTCCTCTCCCGCTATATTTTCTCGCTTCCCACTCCCTGTATCTCTTTCTCTTCCTTCTCCCTCTATCTCTTTTCGCTCACTCTATCTCTTCTCTCTTTTATGTCCCTCTATCTCTTCTCTCTTACCTCTCCCTCTATCTCTTCTCTCTTTCCTCTCCCTCCATATTTTCTCGCTTCCCACTCCCTCTTTCTCTTTTCTCTTCCCTCTCCCTCTATCCCTTCTCTCTTTCATCTTCCTCTATCTCTTCTCTCTTTCATCTCCCTCTATCCCTTCTCTCTTTCATCTCCCGCTATCTCTTCTCTTCTCTCTCTTTCCTCTCCCTCTATCTCTTCTCTCTTCCCACTCCCTCTATGGCTACTCTCTTTCCTCTCCCTCTATCTCTTCTCTCTTCTCTCTCCCTATATCCTTTCTCTCTTTCCACTCCCACTATCCCTTCCCTCTTCCCACTCCCTCTCCCTCTTCTCTCTTTCCGCTCCCTCTCTCTTCTCTCTTTCCTCTCCCTCTTTCTCTTCTCTCTTCCCTCTCCCTCTATCTCTACTCTCTTTCCTCTCCCTCTATATCTTCTCGCTTCCCACTCCCTGTATCTCTTTCTCTTCCTTCTCCCTCCATCTCTTCTGTCTTTCCTCTCTCTCTATCTCTTCTCCTTCCTCTCCCTCTCTCTCTTCTCTCTTCCCACTCCGTCTATCCCTTCCCTCTTTCCACTCCCTCTATCCCTTCCCTCTTTCCTCTCCCTCTATCTCTTCTCTTTCCTCTCATTCTATCTATTCTCTCTTTTATGTCTCTCTATCTCTTCTCTCTTACCTCTCCCTCTATCTCTTCTCTCTTTCCTCTCCCTCTATATTTTCTCGCTTCCCACTCCCTCTATCTCTTTCTCTTCCTTCTCCCTCTATCTCTTCTGTCTTTCCTCTCTCTCTATCTCTTCTCCTTCCTCTCCCTCTTTTTTTTTCTCGCTTCCCTCTCCCTCTTTCCTCTCTCTCTCTTTCTCTTCTCGCTTTCCTCACCCTCTATCCCTTCTCTCTTTCCTCTTCTTCTAACTCTTCTCTCTTCCCTCTCCCTCTATCTCTTCTCTTCCCACTCCCTCCATCCCTTCCCACTTTCCACTCCCTCTATCTCTTCCCTCTTTCCACTCCCTCTTTCCCTTCCCTCTTTCCTCTGCCTCAATCCCTTTCCTCTTTCCACTCCCTCTATCCCTTCCCTCTTCCCACACCCTCTCCCTCTTCTCTCTTTCCTCTCCCTCTGTCTCTACTCTCTTTCCTATCCCTCTATATTTTCTAGCTTCCCACTCCCTCTTTCTCTTTTCTCTCCCTCTCGCTTCTCTTTCTCTTCTCGCTTTCCTCTCCCTCTATTTCTTCTCTCTTTCCTCTCCCTCTCTCTTCTCTCTTACCTCTTCCTCTATACCTTCCCTCTTCCCATTCCCTCTATCTCTTCTCTCTTTCATCTCCCTCTATCTCTTCTCTTCCCCCTCCCTCCATCCCTTCCTTCTTCCCACTCCCCCTATCTCTTCTCTCTTTCCTCTCCCTCTATCTTTCTCGCTTCCCACTCCCTTTATCGCTTCTCTCTTCCCTCTCTCTCTATCCCTCCCCTCTTCCCATTCCCTCTCCCTCTTCTCTCTTTCCTCTCCCTCTCTCTTCTCTCTTTCCTCTCCCTCTCTCTTCTCCCTTTCCTCTCCCTCTATCTCTTTTCTCCTCTCTCCCTCTATCTCTACTCTCTTTCCTCTCCCTCTATATCTTCTCTTTCCTCTCCTTCTTCTCTCTTCTCTCTTCCCTCTCCCTCTATCCCTTCTCTCTTTCCTCTTCTTCTTTTATTTCTCGTTTCCCTATCCCTCTTTCTCTTCTCTCTTTTATCTTTGTCTCTTTATCTTCTCGCTTTCCTTTCCATCTATCCCTTCGCTCTTTCCTCTCCCTCTCCCTCTTCTCTCTTCCCTCTCCCTCTATCTCTCTTCTCTCTTCCCTCTCCCTCTATTTCTTCTCTGCCCATTCCCTCTATCCCCTCCCTCTTCCCACTCCGTCAATCTCTTCTCTCTTCCTTCTCCCTCTATCTCTTCTGTCTTCCCTCTCCCTCTATCTCTTCTCTCTTTCCTTTCCCTCTATATTTTCTCGCTTTCCACTCCCTCTTTCTCTTTTCTCTTCCCTCTCTCTCTATCCCTTCTCTCTTTCCTCTCCCTCTATCTCTTCTCTTTCCTCTCCCCCTTCTCTCTTCTGTCTTCCCTCTCCTTTCATCCCTTCTCTCTTTCCTCTCCCTCTATATTTTCTCGCTTTCCACTCCCCATTTCTCTTTTCTCTTCCCTCTCTCTCTATCCCTTCTCTCTTTCCTCTCCCTCTATCTCTTCTCTTTCCTCTCCCTCTTCTTTCTTCTGTCTTCCCTCTCCTTCCATCCCTTCTCTCTTTCCTCTCCCTCTAACTCTTATCTCTTCCCTCTCCCTCTATCTCTCTTCTCTCTTCCCTCTCCCTCCATCTCTTCTCTTCCCACCCCCTCTATCCCTTCCCTCTTCTCACTCCCTCTATCTCTTCTCTCTTCCTTCTCCCTCTATCTATTCTGTCTTCCCAATCCCTCTATCTCTTTTCGCTCACTCTATCTCTTCTCTCTTTTATGTCCCTCTATCTCTTCTCTCTTACCTCTCCCTCTATCTCTTCTCTCTTTCCTCTCCCTCCATATTTTCTCGCTTCCCACTCCCTCTTTCTCTTTTCTCTTCCCTCTCCCTCTATCCCTTCTCTCTTTCATCTCCCTCTATCTCTTCTCTCTTTCATCTCCCTCTATCCCTTCTCTCTTTCATCTCCCGCTATCTCTTCTCTTCTCTCTCTTTCCTCTCCCTCTATCTCTTCTCTCTTCCCACTCCCTCTATGGCTACTCTCTTTCCTCTCCCTCTATCTCTTCTCTCTTCTCTCTCCCTATATCCTTTCTCTCTTTCCACTCCCACTATCCCTTCCCTCTTCCCACTCCCTCTCCCTCTTCTCTCTTTCCGCTCCCTCTCTCTTCTCTCTTTCCTCTCCCTCTTTCTCTTCTCTCTTCCCTCTCCCTCTATCTCTACTCTCTTTCCTCTCCCTCTATATTTTCTCGCTTCCCACTCCCTGTATCTCTTTCTCTTCCTTCTCCCTCTATCTCTTCTGTCTTTCCTCTCCCTCTATCTCTTCTCCTTCCTCTCCCTCTTTTTTTTCTCGCTTCCCTCTCCCTCTTTCCTCTCTCTCTCTTTCTCTTCTCGCTTTCCTCATCCTCTATCCCTTTTTTCTTTCCTCTTCTTCTAACTCTTCTCTCTTCCCTCTCCCTCTATCTCTTCTCTTCCCACTCCCTCCATCCCTTCCCACTTTCCACTCCCTCTATCCCTTCCCTCTTTCCACTCCCTCTCTCCCTTCCCTCTTTCCTCTGCCTCAATCCCTTTCCTCTTTCCACTCCCTCTATCCCTTCCCTCTTCCCACACCCTCTCCCTCTTCTCTCTTTCCTCTCCCTCTCTCTCTCTACTCTCTTTCCTCTCCCTCTATATTTTCTCGCTTCCCACTCCCTCTTTCTCTTTTCTCTTCCTTCTCCCTCTATCAACTCCTCTCTTTCCTCTCCCTCTATCTCTTCTCTTTCCTCTCCCTCTATCTCTTCTCTCTTCTCTCTTTCCTCTCTCTCTATCTCTTCTCCTTCCTCTCCCTCTCCCTCTTCTCTCTTCCCACTCCATCTATCCCTTCCCTCTTTCCACTCCCTCTATCCCTTCCCTCTTTCCTCTGCCTCAATCCCTTTCCTCTTTCCACTCCCTCTATCCCTTCCCTCTTCCCACACCCTCTCCCTCTTCTCTCTTACGTCTCCCTCTATCTCTTCTCTCTTTCCTCTCCCTCTATATATTCTCGCTTCCCACTCCCTCTTTCTCTTTACTCTTCCTTCTCCCTCTATCACTTCTCTCTTTCCTCTCCCTCTATCTCTTCTCTTTTTTCTTCCTTCTCCCTCTATCCCTTCTCTTTTTCCTCTCCCTCTATCTCTTCTCTCTTCTCTCTTTCCTATCTCTATCTCTTCTCCTTCCTCTCCCTCTCTCTCTTCTCTCTTCCCACTTCGCCTATCCCTTCCCTCTTTCCACTCCCTCTATCCCTTCCCTCTTTCCTCTCCCTCTATCTCTTCTCTTTCCTCTCATCCTATCTATTCTCTCTTTTATGTCTCTCTATCTCTTCTCTCTTACCTCTCCCTCTATCTCTTCTCTCTTTCCTCTCCCTCTATATTTTCTCGCTTCCCACTCCCTCTATCTCTTTCTCTTCCTTCTCCCTCTATCTCTTCTGCCTTTCCTCTCCCTCTATTTCTTCTCCTTCCTCTCCCTCTTTTTTTTTCTCGCTTCCCTCTCCCTCTTTCCTCTCTCTCTCTTTCTCTTCTCGCTTTCCTCACCCTCTATCCCTTTTCTCTTTCCTCTTCTTCTAACTCTTCTCTCTTCCCTCTCCCTCTATCTCTTCTCTTCCCACTCCCTCCATCCCTTCCCACTTTCCACTCCCTCTATCTCTTCCCTCTTTCCACTCCCTCTCTCCCTTCCCTCTTTCCTCTGCCGCAATCCCTTTCCTCTTTCCATTCCCTCTATCCCTTCCCTCTTCCCACACCCTCTCCCTCTTCTCTCTTTCCTCTCAATCTCTCTCTACTCTCTTTCCTCTCCCTCTATATTTTCTCGCTTCCCACTCCCTCTTTCTCTTTTCTCTTCCTTCTCCCTCTATCAACTCCTCTCTTTCCTCTCCCTCTATCTCTTCTCTTTCCTCTCCCTCTATCTCTTCTCTCTTCTCTCTTTCCTCTCTCTCTATCTCTTCTCCTTCCTCTCCCTCTCTCTCTTCTCTCTTCCCACTCCGTCTATCCCTTCCCTCTTTCCACTCCCTCTCTCCCTTCCCTCTTTCCTCTGCCGCAATCCCTTTCCTCTTTCCATTCCCTCTATCCCTTCCCTCTTCCCACACCCTCTCCCTCTTCTCTCTTTCGTCTCAATCTCTCTCTTCTCTCTTTCCTCTCCCTCCATATTTTCTCGCTTCCCACTCCCTCTTTCTCTTTTCTCTTCCCTCTCCCTCTATCCCTTCTCTCTTTCATCTCCCTCTATCTCTTCTCTCTTTCATCTCCCTCTATCCCTTCTCTCTTTCATCTCCCGCTATCTCTTCTCTTCTCTCTCTTTCCTCTCCCTCTATCTCTTCTCTCTTCCCACTCCCTCTATGGCTACTCTCTTTCCTCTCCCTCTATCTCTTCTCTCTTCTCTCTCCCTATATCCTTTCTCTCTTTCCACTCCCACTATCCCTTCCCTCTTCCCACTCCCTCTCCCTCTTCTCTCTTTCCGCTCCCTCTCTCTTCTCTCTTTCCTCTCCCTCTTTCTCTTCTCTCTTCCCTCTCCCTCTATCTCTACTCTCTTTCCTCTCCCTCTATATTTTCTCGCTTCCCCCTCCCTGTATCTCTTTCTCTCCCTTCTCCCTCTATCTCTTCTGTCTTTCCTCTCCCTCTATCTCTTCTCCTTCCTCTCCCTCTTTTTTTTTCTCGCTTCCCTCTCCCTCTTTCCTCTCTCTCTCTTTCTCTTCTCGCTTTCCTCACCCTCTATCCCTTTTTTCTTTCCTCTTCTTCTAACTCTTCTCTCTTCCCTCTCCCTCTATCTCTTCTCTTCCCACTCCCTCCATCCCTTCCCACTTTCCACTCCCTCTATCCCTTCCCTCTTTCCACTCCCTCTCCCTCCCCTCTTTCCTCTGCCTCAATCCCTTTCCTCTTTCCACTCCCTCTATCCCTTCCCTCTTCCCACACCCTCTCCCTCTTCTCTCTTTCCTCTCCCTCTCTCTCTACTCTCTTTCCTCTCCCTCTATATTTTCTCGCTTCCCACTCCCTCTTTCTCTTTTCTCTTCCTTCTCCCTCTATCAACTCCTCTCTTTCCTCTCCCTCTATCTCTTCTCTCTTCTCTCTTTCCTCTCTCTCTATCTCTTCTCCTTCCTCTCCCTCTCTCTCTTCTCTCTTTCCACTCCATCTGTCCCTTCCCTCTTTCCACTCCCTCTATCCCTTCCCTCTTTCCTCTCCCTCTATCTCTTCTCTTTCCTCTCATTCTATCTATTCTCTCTTATATGTCTCTCTATCTCTTCTCTCTTACCTCTCCCTCTATCTCTTCTCTCTTTCCTCTCCCTCTATATATTCTCGCTTCCCACTCCCTCTTTCTCTTTACTCTTCCTTCTCCCTCTATCACTTCTCTCTTTCCTCTCCCTCTATCTCTTCTCTTTTTTCTTCCTTCTCCCTCTATCCCTTCTCTCTTTCCTCTCCCTATATCTCTTCTCTCTTCTCTCTTTCCTCTCTCTCTATCTCTTCTCCTTCCTCTCCCTCTCTCTCTTCTCTCTTCCCACTTCGTCTATCCCTTCCCTCTTTCCACTCCCTCTATCCCGTCCCTCTTTCCTCTCCCTCTATCTCTTCTCTTTCCTCTCATCCTATCTATTCTCTCGTTTATGTCTCTCTATCTCTTCTCTCTTACCTCTCCCTCTATCTCTTCTCTCTTTCCTCTCCCTCTATATTTTCTCGCTTCCCATTCCCTCTATCTCTTTCTCTTCCTTCTCCCTCTATCTCTTCTGCCTTTCCTCTCCCTCTATTTCTTCTCCTTCCTCTCCCTCTTTTTTTTTCTCGCTTCCCTCTCCCTCTTTCCTCTCTCTCTCTTTCTCTTCTCGCTTTCCTCACCCTCTATCCCTTCTCTCTTTCCTCTTCTTCTAACTCTTCTCTCTTCCCTCTCCCTCTATCTCTTCTCTTCCCACTCCCTCCATCCCTTCCCACTTTCCACTCCCTCTATCTCTTCCCTCTTTCTACTCCCTCTCTCCCTTCCCTCTTTCCTCTGCCGCAATCCCTTTCCTCTTTCCATTCCCTCTATCCCTTCCCTCTTCCCACACCCTCTCCCTCTTCTCTCTTTCCTCTCAATCTCTCTCTACTCTCTTTCCTCTCCCTCTATATTTTCTCGCTTCCCACTCCCTCTTTCTCTTTTCTCTTCCTTCTCCCTCTATCAACTCCTCTCTTTCCTCTCCCTCTATCTCTTCTCTTTCCTCTCCCTCTATCTCTTCTCTCTTCTCTCTTTCCTCTCTCTCTATCTCTTCTCCTTCCTCTCCCTCTCTCTCTTCTCTCTTCCCACTCCGTCTATCCCTTCCCTCTTTCCACTCCCTCTATCCCTTCCCTCTTTCCTCTCCCTGTATCTCTTCTATTTCCTTTCGTTCTATCTATTCTCTCTTTTATGTCTCTCTATCTCTTCTCTCTTACCTCTCCCTCTATCTCTTCTCTCTTTCCTCTCCCTCTATATATTCTCGCTTCCCACTCCCTCTTTCTCTTTACTCTTCCTTCTCCCTCTATCACTTCTCTCTTTCCTCTCCCTCTATCTCTTCTCTTTTTTCTTCCTTCTCCCTCTATCCCTTCTCTCTTTCCTCTCGCTCTATCTCTTCTCGCTTCTCTCTTTCCACTCCCTCTATCTCTTCTCTCTTCCCTCTACCTAGATCTTTTCTCTCTTTCCACTCCCTCTATCCCTTCCCTCCTCCCACTCCCTCTCTCTCATCTCCCTTTCCTCTCCTGCTCTCTTTTCTCTTATTCCTCTCCCTCTTTCTCTTTTCTCTTCCCTCTCCCTCTACCCCTTGGCTCTTTCACCTCCCTCTATCCCTTCTCTCTTTCATCTCCCTCTATCTCTTCTTTCTTCTCTCTTTCCTCTCCTTCTTTCTCTTCTCTCTTCCCTCTCCCTCTATCTCTACTCTCTTTCCTCTCCCTCTATATTTTCTCGCTTCCCACTCCCTCTTTCCCTTTTTTCTTCCTTCTCCCTCTATCCCTTCTCTCTTTCCTCTCCCTCTATCTCTTCTCTTTCCTCTCCCTCTTTTCTTTTCTCGCTTCTCTCTCCCTCTTTCTCTTCTCTCTTTCCTCTCTCTCTTTTTCTCTTCTCGCTTTCCTCTCCCTCTATCCCTTTTTTCTTTCCTCTCCCTCTATCTCTTCTCTAATCCCTCTCCCTCTATCTTTTTTCTCTCTTCCCTCTCCCACTTCTCTTCCAACTCCCTCTATCCCTTCTCTCTTTCCACTCCCTCTGTCCCTTCCCTCTTCCCACTCCCTCTCCCTCTTCTCTCTTTCCTCTCCCTCTCTCTCTACTCTCTTTCCTCTCCCTCTATATTTTCTCGCTTCCCACTCCCTGTTTCTCTTTCTCTTCCTTCTCCCTCTATCCCTTCTCTCTTTCCTCTCCCTCTAACTCTTCTCTCTTCCCTCTCCCTCTATCTCTCTTCTCTCTTCCCTCTCCCTCTATCTCTTCTCTTCCCACTCCCTCAATTCCTTCCCTCTTTCCAATCCCTCTATCCCTTCCCTCTTCCCACTCCCTCTCCCTCTTCTATCTTTCCCCTCCCTCTCTCTCTACTCTCTTTCCTCTCCCTCTATATTTTCTCGCTTCCCACTCCCTCTTTCTCTTTTCTCTTCCTTCTCCCTCTATCCCTTCTCTCTTTCCTCTCCCTCTATCTCTTCTTTTTCCTCTCCCTCTATCTCTTCTCTTTCCTCTCCCTCTATCTCTTCTCTCTTCTCTCTTTCTTCTCCCTCTATCTCTTCTCTCTTCCCACTCCCTCTATGACTACTCTCTTTCCTCTCCCTCTATCTCTTCTCTCTTCCCTCTCCCTATATATTTTCTCTCTTTCCACTCCCTCTATCCCTTCCCTCTTCCTACTCCTTCTCCCTCTTCTCTCTTTCCTCTCCCTCTCTCTTCTCTCTTTCCTCTCCCTCTTTCTCTTCTCTCTTCCCTCTCCCTCTATCTCTACTCTCTTTCCTCTCCCTCTATATTTTCTCGCTTCCCACTCCCTCTTTCTCTTTTCTCTTCCTTCTCGCTTTATCATTTCTCTCTTTCCTCTCCCTCTATCTCTTCTCTTTCCTCTCCCTCTTTTCTTTTCTCGCTTCCCTCTCCCTCTTTCTCGTCTCTCTTTCCTCTCTTTCTCTTCCTCTTCTCGCTTTCCTCTCCCTCTATCCCTTCTCTCTTTCCTCTCCCTCTATCTTTTCTCTCTTTCCTCTCCCTCTATCTCTTCTCTTTCCACTCCCTCTTTTCTTTTCTCGCTTCCCTCTCCCTCTTTCCCTTTTTTCTTCCTTCTCCCTCTATCCCTTCTCTCTTTCCTCTCCCTCTATCTCTTCTCTTTCCTCTCCCTCTTTTCTTTTCTCGCTTCTCTCTCCCTCTATTTCTCTTCTCTTCCCACCCCCTCTATCCCTTCCCTCTTCCCACTCCCTTTATCTATTCTCTCTTCATTTTCCCTCTATCTCTTCTGTCTTCCCACTCCCTCTGTCTCTTTTTTCTCACTCTGTCTCTTCCCTCTTCCCACTCCCTCTATCTATTCTCTCTTCATTCTCCCTCTATCTCTTCTGTCTTCCCACTCCCTCTATCTCTTTTCTCTCACTCTGTCTCTTCCCTCTTACCTCTCCCTCTACCCCTTTTCTCTTTCCTCTCCCTCTATATTTTCTCGCTTCCCACTCCCTCTTTCTCTTTTCTCTTCCTTCTCCCTCTATCCCTTCCCTCTTTCCTCTCCCTCTATCTCTTCTCTTTCCTCTCCCTCCATTTCTTCTATCTTCTCTCTTTCCTCTCCCTCTATCTCTTCTCTCTTCCCACTCCCTCTATGTCTACTCTCTTTCCTCTCCCTCTATCTCTTCTCGCTTCCCTCTCCCTATATCGTTTCTCTCTTACCACTCCCTCTATCCCTTCCCTCTTCCCACTCCCTCTCCCTCTTCTCTCTTTCCTCTCCCTCTCTCTTCTCTCTTCCCTCTCCCTCTTTCTCTTCTCTCTTCCCTCTCCCTATATCTTTTCTCTCTTACCACTCCCTATATCCCTTCCCTCTTCCCACTCCCTCTCCCTCTTCTCTCTTTCCTCTCCCTCTATCTCTTCTCTCTTCCCTCTCCCTATATCTTTTCTCTATTACTACTCCCTCTATCCCTTCGCTCTTCCCACTCCCTCTCCCTCTTCTCTCTTTCCTCTCCCTCTCTCTCTACTCTCTCTCCTCTCCCTCTACATTTTCTCGCTTCCCACTCCCTCTTTCTCCTTTCTCTTCCTTCTCCCTCTATGCCTTCTCACTTTCCTCTCCCTCTAACTCTTCTCTCTTCCCTCTCCCTCTATCTCTTCTCTCTTTCCTCTCCCTCTATATATTCTCGCTTCCCACTCCCTCTTTCTCTTTACTCTTCCTTCTCCCTCTATCACTTCTCTCTTTTCTCTCCCTCTATCTCTTCTCATTTTTCTTCCTTCTCCCTCTATCCCTTCTCTCTTTCCTCTCGCTCTATCTCTTCTCTCTTCTCTCTTTCCTCTCCCTCTATCTCTTCTCTCTTCCCTCTACCTAGATCTTTTCTCTCTTTCCACTCCCTCTATCCCTTCCCTAGTCCCACTCCCTCTCCCTCATCTCCCTTTCCTCTCCTGCTCTCTTTTCTCTTATTCCTCTCCCTCTTTCTCTTTTCTCTTCCCTCTCCCTCTATCCCTTGGCTCTTTCACCTCCCTCTATCCCTTCTCTCTTTCATCTCCCTCTATCTCTTCTTTCTTCTCTCTTTCCTCTCCCTCTATCTCTTCTCTCTTCCCACTGCCTCTATGGCTACTCTCTTTCTTCTCCTTCTTTCTCTTCTCTCTTCCCTCTCCCTCTATCTCTACTCTCTTTCCTCTCCCTCTATATTTTCTCGCTTCCCACTCCCTCTTTCCCTTTTTTCTTCCTTCTCCCTCTATCCCTTCTCTCTTTCCTCTCCCTCTATCTCTTCTCTTTCCTCTCCCTCTTTTCTTTTCTCGCTTCTCTCTCCCTCTTTCTCTTCTCTCTTTCCTCTCTCTCTTTTTCTCTTCTCGCTTTCCTCTCCCTCTATCCCTTTTTTCTTTCCTCTCCCTCTATCTCTTCTCTGATCCCTCTCCCTCTATCTTTTTTCTCTCTTCCCTCTCCCTCTTCTCTTCCCACTGACTCTATCCCTTCTCTCTTTCCACTCCCTCTGTCCCTTCCCTCTTCCCACTCCCTATCCCTCTTCTCTCTTTCCTCTCCCTCTCTCTCTACTCTCTTTCCTCTCCCTCTATATTTTCTCGCTTTCCACTCCCTGTTTCTCTTTCTCTTCCTTCTCCCTCTATCCCTTCTCTCTTTCCTCTCCCTCTAACTCTTCTCTCTTCCCTCTCCCTCTATCTCTCTTCTCTCTTCCCTCTCCCTCTATCTCTTCTCTTCCCACTCCCTCAATTCCTTCCCTCTTTCCAATCCCTCTATCCCTTCCCTCTTCCCACTCCCTCTCCCTCTTCTATCTTTCCCCTCCCTCTCTCTCTACTCTCTTTCCTCTCCCTCTATATTTTCTCGCTTCCCACTCCCTCTTTCTCTTTTCTCTTCCTTCTCCCTCTATCCCTTCTCTCTTTCCTCTCCCTCTATCTCTTCTCTTTCCTCTCCCTCTATCTCTTCTCTTTCCTCTCCCTCTATCTCTTCTCTCTTCTCTCTTTCTTCTCCCTCTATCTCTTCTCTCTTCCCACTCCCTCTATGACTACTCTTTTTCCTCTCCCTCTATCTCTTCTCTCTTCCCTCTCCCTATATCTTTTCTCTGTTCCCACTCCCTCTCCCTCTTCTCTCTTTCCTCTCCCTCTCTCTTCTCTCTTTCCTCTCCCTCTTTCTCTTTTCTTTCCTCTCTTTCTCTTTCTCTTCTCGCTTTCCTCTCCCACTATCTCTTCTCTCTTTCCTCTCTCTCTAACTCTTCTCTCTTCCCTCTCCCTCTCACTCTGCCTCTCTTCTCTCTTCCCTCTCCCTCTATCTCTTCTCTTCCCACCCCCTCTATCCCTTCCCTCTTCCCACTCCCTTTATCTATTCTCTCTTCCTTTTCCCTCTATCTCTTCTGTCTTCCCACTCCCTCTGTCTCTTTTTTCTCACTCTGTCTCTTCCCTCTTCCCACTCCCTCTATCTATTCTCTCTTCATTCTCCCTCTATCTCTTCTGTCTTCCCACTCCCTCTATCTCTTTTCTCTCACTCTGTCTCTTCCCTCTTACCTCTCCCTCTACCCCTTTTCTCTTTCCTCTCCCTCTATATTTTCTCGCTTCCCACTCCCTCTTTCTCTTTTCTCTTCCTTCTCCCTCTATCCCTTCCCTCTTTCCTCTCCCTCTTTTCTTGACTCGCTTCCCTCTCCCTCTTTCTCTTCTTTCTTTCCTCTCTTTCTCTTTCTCTTCTCGCTTTAATCTCCCTCTATCCCTTCTCTCTTTCCTCTCCCTCTAACTCTTCTCTCTTCCCTCTCCCTCTATTTCTTTTCCCTCTTCCCTCTCCCTATATCTCTTCTCTTTCCACTCCCTCTATCCCTTCCCTCTTTCCACTCCCTCTATCCCTTCGCTCTTCCTACTCCCTCTCCCTCTTCTCTCTTCTCTCTCCCTCTCTCTCTACTCTCTCTCCTCTCCCTCTACATTTTCTCGCTTCCCACTCCCTCTTTCTCCTTTCTCTTTCTTCTCCCTCTATCCCTTCTCACTTTCCTCTCCCTTTAACTCTTCTTTCTTCCCTCTCCCTCTATCTCTCTTCTCTCTTCCCTCTCCCTCTATCTCTTCTCCTCCCACTCCCTCTATCCCTTCCCTCTTTCCACTCCCTCTATCCATTCCCTCTTCTCTCTTTCCTCTCCCTCTATCTCGTCTCTCTTCTCTCTTTCCTCTCCCTCTATCTCTTCTCTCTTCCCACTCCCTCTATGTCTACTCTCTTTCCTCTCCCTCTATCTCTTCTCTCTTCCCTCTCCCTATATCTTTTCTCTCTTACCACTCCCTCTATCCCTTCCCTCTTCCCACTCCCTCTCCCTCTTCTCTCTTTCCTCTCCCTCTCTCTTCTCTCTTCCCTCTCCCTCTTTCTCTTCTCTCTTCTCTCTCCCTCTATCTCTACTCTCTTTCCTCTCCCTCTGTATTTTCTCGCTTCCCACTCCCTCTTTCTCTTTTCTCTTCCTTCTCCCTCTATCCCTTCTCTTTTTCCTCTCCCTCCATCTCTTCTCTTTCCTCTCCCCCTTTTCTTTTCTCGCTTCCCTCTCCCTCTTTCTCTTCTCTCTTTCCTCTCTTTCTCTTTCTCTTCTCGCTTTCCTCTCCCTCTATCCCTTCTCTCTTTCCTCTCCCTCTAACTCTTCTCTCTTCCCTCTCCCTCTATCTCTCTTCTCTCTTCCCTCTCCTCCTATGTCTTCTCTTCCCACCCCCTCTATCCCTTCCCTCTTTCCACTCCCTCTATCTATTCTCTCTTCCTTCTCCCTCTATCTCTTCTGTCTTCCCACTCCCTCTATCTCTTTTCTCTCACTCTATCTCTTCTCTCTTACCTCTCCCTCTACCCCTTCTCTCTTTCCTCTCCCTCTATCCCTTCTCTCTTTCCTCCCCTTCTATCTCTTCTCTTTTTCCACTCCCTCTATGTCTACTCTCTTTCCTCTCCCTCTAACTCTTCTCTCTTCCCTCTCCCTCTATTTCTTTTCTCTCTTCCCTCTCCCTATATCTCTTCTCTTTCCACTCCCTGTATCCCTTCCCTCTTTCCACTCCCTCTATCCATTCGCTCTTCCCACTCCCTCTCCCTCTTCTCTCTTTCCTCTCCCTCTCTCTCTACTCTCTTTCCTCTCCCTCTACATTTTCTCGCTTCTCACTCCCTCTTTCTCCTTTCTCTTCCTTCTCCCTCTATCCCTTCTCTCTTTCCTCTCCCTCTAACTCTTCTCTCTTCCCTCTCCCTCTATCTCTCTTCTCTCTTCCCTCTCCCTCTATCTCTTCTCTTCCCACTCCCTCTATCCCTTCCCTCTTTCCACTCCCTCTATCCCTTCCCTCTTCCCACTCCATCTCCCTCTTCTCTCTTTCCTCTCCCTCTCTCTCTACTCTCTTTCCTCTCCCTCTATATTTTCTCGCTTCCCACTCCCTCTTTCTCTTTTCTCTGTCTTCTCCCTCTATCTCTTCTCTCTTCGTCCCTCTCTAATTCTTCCTCTATCTCTTCTCTCTTCGTTTCTCTCTAATTCTCCCCTGATCTCTTCTCTCTTCGCCTCTCTCTAATTATGCCTCTATGTCTTCTCTCTTCGTCTCTATCTAATTCTCTCTCTATCTCTTCTCTCTTCGTCTCTCTCTAATTCTTGCTCTATCTCTTCTCTCTTCGTCTCTCTCTAATTCTCCCTCTATCTCTTCTCTCTTCGTCTCTCTCTAATTCTTGCTCTGTCTCTTTTCTCTTCGTATCTCCCTAATTCTCCCTCTATCTCTTCGGTCTTCGTCTCTCTAATTCCCCCGTCTATCTCTTCTCTCTTCGTCTCTCTCTAATTCTCCCTCTCTCTTCTCACTTTGTCTCTCTCTAATTCTCTCTGTATTTCTTCTCTCTTCGTCTCTTCCTAATCCTCCCTCTATCTCTTCTCTCTTTACCAATCTCATGTGCTTGGCCCTTCCTCGCTGGCACGTTACAGTACCCTGGGAAAGGCTTTGTTTATACCTTTCTCTCTCTCTCTCTTCATCACCGTACATCTCTCTTTGGTAACCATGGCAATGTCAATATAAACACAACCAATATGCATCCATATATGGACAAAGAATCCCGAACGTTACAGTAGGTAGGAGTTTTCTATGGGACAGAGCCCACTTTATCGGGGTTCCATTGTCCACGCCTTGTGTTTACCCTGATGTATACGAGTTAGTTCGTTTGTTACTTTTTGCCATTATCCGCTTTCCATAGATACATATATGTCATTTTGGCATCATATGCAAATGCAAGACTGTACCACATACATGCCTGTAATAGACACGTAATGGAACGTAAAGTACAGTGGTATAACAAGCACCCGACGGCAATAGATAGGCACCTGTAACAGATACACACGTGTAATAGACACACACGTGCAATAGACACACATGTGTAATTGATACACACGTGTAATTGATACACACGTGTAATTGATACACACGTGTAATAGATAAACGTGTAATAGATAAACGTGTAATAGATACACACATGTAATAGATAAACGTGTAATAGATACGCGTGTAATAGTTACACACCTGTAATATATACACGTGTAATAGATGAACACATGTAATATATGAACAAATGTAGTAGATGAACACATGTAATAGATACACGTGTAATAGATGAACACATGTAATAGATGAACAAGTGTAATAGATGAACAAATGTAATAGATGAACACATGTAATAAACACACGTGTGATAGATACACACATGTAATAGATACACAAGTGTAATAGATACACCTGCAATACACACACGTGTAATAGATGAACACATGTAATAGATGAAGACATGACATGACATGTTGGTGTTTTAGGCCACTTTTGTGCACATACAGGCTAAATTGGGCCAAGGAACCTCCCGGGACGATGAAGGATGAAGGAATGAAACATGCCCCAGATTAGGTGCCCGAGCCCGGATTCGAACCCAGGACCTATTGATCTGCGGTCTAGTGCGCTAACCACTACACCAGGGAGGCCCCCGTAATAGATGAAGACATGTAATAGTTGAACACATGTAATAGACACACGTGTAATAGATGAACACATGTAATAGATGAAGACATGTAATAGATGAACACATGTAATAGATACACATGTAATAGACACACACGTATAACAGATGAAGACATGTAATAGATGAACACATGTAATAGATACACATGTAATAGATGAACACATGTAATAGATACCCGTGTAATAGATGAACACGTGTAATAGATGAACACATGTAATAGATGAACACATGTAATAGACACACACACGCCGACTAAGAGGTCAGCTCTATGGACGTATAGTCAGTCTGAGAGGCCCGGGTCTGATGGGTTGCGAGGGTCAGCTCTATGGACGTATAGTCAGTCTGAGAGGCCCGGGTCTGATGGGTTGTGAGGGTCAGCTCTATGGACATATAGTCAGTCTGAGAGGCCCGGGTCTGATGGGTTGTGAGGGTCAGCTCTATGGACGTATAGTCAGTCTGAGAGGCCCGGGTCTGATGGGTTGTGAGGGTCAGCTCTATGGACACATAGTCAGTCTGAGAGGCCCGGGTCTGATGGGTTGTGAGGGTCAGCTCTATGGACGTATAGTCAGTCTGAGAGGCCCGGGTCTGATGGGTTGTGAGGGTCAGCTCTATGGACGTATAGTCAGTCTGAGAGGCCCGGGTCTGATGGGTTGTGAGGGTCAGCTATATGGACGTATATTCAGTCTGAGAGGCCTCGATCTCTTCTCTCTTCCCTCTCCCTATATCTTTTCTCCCTTTGCACTCCCTCTATCCTTTCCCTTTCCCCACTCCCTCTCCCTCTTCTCTCTTTCCTCTCCCTCTCTCTTCTCTCTTTCCTCTCCCTCTTTCTCTTCTCTCTTCCCTCTCCCTCTATCTCTACCCTCTTTCCTCTCCCTCTATATTTTCTCGCTTTCCACTCCCTCTTTATCTTTTCTCTTCCTTCTCGCTCTATCCCTTCTCTCTTTCCTCTCCCTCTATCTCTTCGCTTTCCTCTCCCTCTTTTCTTTCCTCGCTTCCCTCTCCCTCTTTCTCCTCTCTCTTTCCTCTATTTCTCTTTCTCTTCTCGCTTTCCTCTCCCTCTATCCCTTCTCTCTTTCCTCTCCCTCTAACTCTTCTCTCTTCCCTCTTCCTCTATTTCTTTTCGCTCTTCCGTCTCCCTCTATCTCTTCTCTTCCCACTCCCTCTATCCCTTCCCTCTTTCCACTCCCTCTATCCCTTCCCTCTTCCCACTCCCTCTCCCTCTTCTCTCTTTCCTCTCCCTCTCTCTCTACTCTCTTCCCTCTCCCTCTAACTCTTCTCTCTTCCCTCTGCCTCTATCTCTCTTCTCTCTTCCCTCTCCGTTTATCTCTTCCCTTCCCACTCCCTCTATCCCTTCCCTCTTTCCACTCCCTCTATCCCTTCCCTCTTCCCACTCCCTCTTTCCCTTTTCTCTTCCTTCTCCCTCTATCCCTTCTCTCTTTCCTCTCCCTCTCGCTCTTCTCTTTCCTCTCCCTCTATCTCTTCTCTCTTCCCACTCCCTGTATCTTTTCTCTCTTACCACTCCCTCTAGTCCTTCCCTCTTCCCACTCCCTCTCCCTCTTCTCTCTTTCCTCTCCCTCTCTCTTCTCTCTTTCCTCTCCCTCTTTCTCTTCTCTCTTCCCTCTCCCTCTATCTCTACTCTCTTTCCTCTCCCTCTATATTTTCTCGCTTCCCACTCTCTCTTTCTCTTTTCTCTTCCTTCTCCCTCTAGCCCTTCTCTCTTTCCTCTCCCTCTATCTCTTCGCTTTCCTCTCCCTCTATATTTTCTCGCTTCCCACTCTCTCTTTCTCTTTTCTCTTCCTTCTCGTTCTATCCCTTCTCTCTTTCCTCTCCCTCTATCTCTTCGCTTTCCTCTCCCTCTTTTCTTTTCTCGCTTCCCTCTCCCTCTGTCTCCTCTCTCTTTCCTCTATTTTTCTTTCTCTTCTCGCTTTCCTCTCCCTCTATCCCTTCTCTCTTTCCTCTCCCTCTAACTCTTCTCTCTTCCCTCTCCCTCTATTTCTTTTCTCTCTTCCCTCTCCCTCTATCTCTTCTCTTCCCACTCCCTCTATCCCTTCCCTCTTTCCACTCCCTCTATCCCTTCCCTCTTCCCACTCCCTCTCCCTCTTCTCTCTTTCCTCTCCCTCTCTCTCTACTCTCTTTCCTCTCCCTCTAACTCTTCTCTCTTCCCTCTGCCTCTATCTCTCTTCTCGCTTCCCTCTCCGTTTATCTCTTCTCTTCCCACTCCCTCTATCCCTTCCCTCTTTCCACTCCCTCTATCCCTTCCCTCTTCCCACTCCCTCTTTCTCTTTTCTCTTCCTTCTCCCTCTATCCCTTCTCTCTTTCCTCTCCCTCTATCTCTTCTCTTTCCTCTCCCTCTTTTCTTTTCTCGCTTCTCTCTCCCTCTTTCTCTTCTCTCTTTCCTCTCTCTCTTTTTCTCTTCTCGCTTTCCTCTCCCTCTATCCCTTTTTTCTTTCCTCTCCCTCTATCTCTTCTCTAATCCCTCTCCCTCTATCTTTTTTCTCTCTTCCCTCTCCCACTTCTCTTCCAACTCCCTCTATCCCTTCTCTCTTTCCACTCCCTCTGTCCCTTCCCTCTTCCCACTCCCTCTCCCTCTTCTCTCTTTCCTCTCCCTCTCTCTCTACTCTCTTTCCTCTCCCTCTATATTTTCTCGCTTCCCACTCCCTGTTTCTCTTTCTCTTCCTTCTCCCTCTATCCCTTCTCTCTTTCCTCTCCCTCTAACTCTTCTCTCTTCCCTCTCCCTCTATCTCTCTTCTCTCTTCCCTCTCCCTCTATCTCTTCTCTTCCCACTCCCTCAATTCCTTCCCTCTTTCCAATCCCTCTATCCCTTCCCTCTTCCCACTCCCTCTCCCTCTTCTATCTTTCCCCTCCCTCTCTCTCTACTCTCTTTCCTCTCCCTCTATATTTTCTCGCTTCCCACTCCCTCTTTCTCTTTTCTCTTCCTTCTCCCTCTATCCCTTCTCTCTTTCCTCTCCCTCTATCTCTTCTTTTTCCTCTCCCTCTATCTCTTCTCTTTCCTCTCCCTCTATCTCTTCTCTCTTCTCTCTTTCTTCTCCCTCTATCTCTTCTCTCTTCCCACTCCCTCTATGACTACTCTCTTTCCTCTCCCTCTATCTCTTCTCTCTTCCCTCTCCCTATATATTTTCTCTCTTTCCACTCCCTCTATCCCTTCCCTCTTCCTACTCCTTCTCCCTCTTCTCTCTTTCCTCTCCCTCTCTCTTCTCTCTTTCCTCTCCCTCTTTCTCTTCTCTCTTCCCTCTCCCTCTATCTCTACTCTCTTTCCTCTCCCTCTATATTTTCTCGCTTCCCACTCCCTCTTTCTCTTTTCTCTTCCTTCTCGCTTTATCATTTCTCTCTTTCCTCTCCCTCTATCTCTTCTCTTTCCTCTCCCTCTTTTCTTTTCTCGCTTCCCTCTCCCTCTTTCTCGTCTCTCTTTCCTCTCTTTCTCTTCCTCTTCTCGCTTTCCTCTCCCTCTATCCCTTCTCTCTTTCCTCTCCCTCTATCTCTTCTCTCTTTCCTCTCCCTCTATCTCTTCTCTTTCCACTCCCTCTTTTCTTTTCTCGCTTCCCTCGCCCTCTTTCCCTTTTTTCTTCCTTCTCCCTCTATCCCTTCTCTCTTTCCTCTCCCTCTATCTCTTCTCTTTCCTCTCCCTCTTTTCTTTTCTCGCTTCTCTCTCCCTCTATTTCTCTTCTCTTCCCACCCCCTCTATCCCTTCCCTCTTCCCACTCCCTTTATCTATTCTCTCTTCATTTTCCCTCTATCTCTTCTGTCTTCCCACTCCCTCTGTCTCTTTTTTCTCACTCTGTCTCTTCCCTCTTCCCACTCCCTCTATCTATTCTCTCTTCATTCTCCCTCTATCTCTTCTGTCTTCCCACTCCCTCTATCTCTTTTCTCTCACTCTGTCTCTTCCCTCTTACCTCTCCCTCTACCCCTTTTCTCTTTCCTCTCCCTCTATATTTTCTCGCTTTCCACTCCCTCTTTCTCTTTTCTCTTCCTTCTCCCTCTATCCCTTCCCTCTTTCCTCTCCCTCTATCTCTTCTCTTTCCTCTCCCTCTATTTCTTCTATCTTCTCTCTTTCCTCTCCCTCTATCTCTTCTCTCTTCCCACTCCCTCTATGTCTACTCTCTTTCCTCTCCCTCTATCTCTTCTCGCTTCCCTCTCCCTATATCGTTTCTCTCTTACCACTCCCTCTATCCCTTCCCTCTTCCCACTCCCTCTCCCTCTTCTCTCTTTCCTCTCCCTCTCTCTTCTCTCTTCCCTCTCCCTCTTTCTCTTCTCTCTTCCCTCTCCCTATATCTTTTCTCTCTTACCACTCCCTATATCCCTTCCCTCTTCCCACTCCCTCTCCCTCTTCTCTCTTTCCTCTCCCTCTATCTCTTCTCTCTTCCCTCTCCCTATATCTTTTCTCTATTACTACTCCCTCTATCCCTTCGCGCTTCCCACTCCCTCTCCCTCTTCTCTCTTTCCTCTCCCTCTCTCTCTACTCTCTCTCCTCTCCCTCTACATTTTCTCGCTTCCCACTCCCTCTTTCTCCTTTCTCTTCCTTCTCCCTCTATGCCTTCTCACTTTCCTCTCCCTCTAACTCTTCTCTCTTCCCTCTCCCTCTATCTCTTCTCTCTTTCCTCTCCCTCTATATATTCTCGCTTCCCACTCCCTCTTTCTCTTTACTCTTCCTTCTCCCTCTATCACTTCTCTCTTTCCTCTCCCTCTATCTCTTCTCATTTTTCTTCCTTCTCCCTCTATCCCTTCTCTCTTTCCTCTCGCTCTATCTCTTCTCTCTTCTCTCTTTCCTCTCCCCCTATCTCTTCTCTCTTCCCTCTACCTAGATCTTTTCTCTCTTTCCACTCCCTCTATCCCTTCCCTAGTCCCACTCCCTCTCCCTCATCTCCCTTTCCTCTCCTGCTCTCTTTTCTCTTATTCCTCTCCCTCTTTCTCTTTTCTCTTCCCTCTCCCTCTATCCCTTGGCTCTTTCACCTCCCTCTATCCCTTCTCTCTTTCATCTCCCTCTATCTCTTCTTTCTTCTCTCTTTCCTCTCCCTCTATCTCTTCTCTCTTCCCACTGCCTCTATGGCTACTCTCTTTCCTCTCCTTCTTTCTCTTCTCTCTTCCCTCTCCCTCTATCTCTACTCTCTTTCCTCTCCCTCTATATTTTCTCGCTTCCCACTCCCTCTTTCCCTTTTTTCTTCCTTCTCCCTCTATCCCTTCTCTCTTTCCTCTCCCTCTATCTCTTCTCTTTCCTCTCCCTCTTTTCTTTTCTCGCTTCTCTCTCCCTCTTTCTCTTCTCTCTTTCCTCTCTCTCTTTTTCTCTTCTCGCTTTCCTCTTCCTCTATCCCTTTTTTCTTTCCTCTCCCTCTATCTCTTCTCTGATCCCTCTCCCTCTATCTTTTTTCTCTCTTCCCTCTCCCTCTTCTCTTCCCACTGACTCTATCCCTTCTCTCTTTCCACTCCCTCTGTCCCTTCCCTCTTCCCACTCCCTATCCCTCTTCTCTCTTTCCTCTCCCTCTCTCTCTACTCTCTTTCCTCTCCCTCTATATTTTCTCGCTTTCCACTCCCTGTTTCTCTTTCTCTTCCTTCTCCCTCTATCCCTTCTCTCTTTCCTCTCCCTCTAACTCTTCTCTCTTCCCTCTCCCTCTATCTCTCTTCTCTCTTCCCTCTCCCTCTATCTCTTCTCTTCCCACTCCCTCAATTCCTTCCCTCTTTCCAATCCCTCTATCCCTTCCCTCTTCCCACTCCCTCTCCCTCTTCTATCTTTCCCCTCCCTCTCTCTCTACTCTCTTTCCTCTCCCTCTATATTTTCTCGCTTCCCACTCCCTCTTTCTCTTTTCTCTTCCTTCTCCCTCTATCCCTTCTCTCTTTCCTCTCCCTCTATCTCTTCTCTTTCCTCTCCCTCTATCTCTTCTCTTTCCTCTCCCTCTATCTCTTCTCTCTTCTCTCTTTCTTCTCCCTCTATCTCTTCTCTCTTCCCACTCCCTTTATGACTACTCTTTTTCCTCTCCCTCTATCTCTTCTCTCTTCCCTCTCCCTATATCTTTTCTCTGTTCCCACTCCCTCTCCCTCTTCTCTCTTTCCTCTCCCTCTCTCTTCTCTCTTTCCTCTCCCTCTTTCTCTTTTCTTTCCTCTCTTTCTCTTTCTCTTCTCGCTTTCCTCTCCCACTATCTCTTCTCTCTTTCCTCTCTCTCTAACTCTTCTCTCTTCCCTCTCCCTCTCACTCTGTCTCTCTTCTCTCTTCCCTCTCCCTCTATCTCTTCTCTTCCCACCCCCTCTATCCCTTCCCTCTTCCCACTCCCTTTATCTATTCTCTCTTCCTTTTCCCTCTATCTCTTCTGTCTTCCCACTCCCTCTGTCTCTTTTTTCTCACTCTGTCTCTTCCCTCTTCCCACTCCCTCTATCTATTCTCTCTTCATTCTCCCTCTATCTCTTCTGTCTTCCCACTCCCTCTATCTCTTTTCTCTCACTCTGTCTCTTCCCTCTTACCTCTCCCTCTACCCCTTTTCTCTTTCCTCTCCCTCTATATTTTCTCGCTTCCCACTCCCTCTTTCTCTTTTCTCTTCCTTCTCCCTCTATCCCTTCCCTCTTTCCTCTCCCTCTTTTCTTGACTCGCTTCCCTCTCCCTCTTTCTCTTCTTTCTTTCCTCTCTTTCTCTTTCTCTTCTCGCTTTAATCTCCCTCTATCCCTTCTCTCTTTCCTCTCCCTCTAACTCTTCTCTCTTCCCTCTCCCTCTATTTCTTTTCCCTCTTCCCTCTCCCTATATCTCTTCTCTTTCCACTCCCTCTATCCCTTCCCTCTTTCCACTCCCTCTATCCCTTCGCTCTTCCTACTCCCTCTCCCTCTTCTCTCTTCTCTCTCCCTCTCTCTCTACTCTCTCTCCTCTCCCTCTACATTTTCTCGCTTCCCACTCCCTCTTTCTCCTTTCCCTTCCTTCTCCCTCTATCCCTTCTCACTTTCCTCTCCCTCTAACTCTTCTTTCTTCCCTCTCCCTCTATCTCTCTTCTCTCTTCCCTCTCCCTCTATCTCTTCTCTTCCCACTCCCTCTATCCCTTCCCTCTTTCCACTCCCTCTATCCATTCCCTCTTCTCTCTTTCCTCTCCCTCTATCTCGTCTCTCTTCTCTCTTTCCTCTCCCTCTATCTCTTCTCTCTTCCCACTCCCTCTATGTCTACTCTCTTTCCTCTCCCTCTATCTCTTCTCTCTTCCCTCTCCCTATATCTTTTCTCTCTTACCACTCCCTCTATCCCTTCCCTCTTCCCACTCCCTCTCCCTCTTCTCTCTTTCCTCTCCCTCTCTCTTCTCTCTTCCCTCTCCCTCTTTCTCTTCTCTCTTCTCTCTCCCTCTATCTCTACTCTCTTTCCTCTCCCTCTGTATTTTCTCGCTTCCCACTCCCTCTTTCTCTTTTCTCTTCCTTCTCCCTCTATCCCTTCTCTTTTTCCTCTCCCTCCATCTCTTCTCTTTCCTCTCCCCCTTTTCTTTTCTCGCTTCCCTCTCCCTCTTTCTCTTCTCTCTTTCCTCTCTTTCTCTTTCTCTTCTCGCTTTCCTCTCCCTCTATCCTTTCTCTCTTTCCTCTCCCTCTAACTCTTCTCTCTTCCCTCTCCCTCTATCTCTCTTCTCTCTTCCCTCTCCTCATATGTCTTCTCTTCCCACCCCCTCTATCCCTTCCCTCTTTCCACTCCCTCTATCTATTCTCTCTTCCTTCTCCCTCTATCTCTTCTGTCTTTCCTCCCCTTCTATCTCTTCTCTTTTTCCACTCCCTCTATGTCTACTCTCTTTCCTCTCCCTCTAACTCTTCTTTCTTCCCTCTCCCTCTATTTCTTTTCTCTCTTCCCTCTCCCTATATCTCTTCTCTTTCCACTCCCTGTATCCCTTCCCTCTTTCCACTCCCTCTATCCATTCGCTCTTCCCACTCCCTCTCCCTCTTCTCTCTTTCCTCTCCCTCTCTCTCTACTCTCTTTCCTCTCCCTCTACATTTTCTCGCTTCTCACTCCCTCTTTTATCCTTTCTCTTCCTTCTCCCTCTATCCCTTCTCTCTTTCCTCTCCCTCTAACTCTTCTCTCTTCCCTCTCCCTCTATCTCTCTTCTCTCTTCCCTCTCCCTCTATCTCTTCTCTTCCCACTCCCTCTATCCCTTCCCTCTTTCCACTCCCTCTATCCCTTCCCTCTTCCCACTCCATCTCCCTCTTCTCTCTTTCCTCTCCCTCTCTCTCTACTCTCTTTCCTCTCCCTCTATATTTTCTCGCTTCCCACTCCCTCTTTCTCTTTTCTCTGTCTTCTCCCTCTATCTCTTCTCTCTTCGTCCCTCTCTAATTCTTCCTCTATCTCTTCTCTCTTCGTTTCTCTCTAATTCTCCCCTGATCTCTTCTCTCTTCGCCTCTCTCTAATTATGCCTCTATGTCTTCTCTCTTCGTCTCTATCTAATTCTCCCTCTATCTCTTCTCTCTTCGTCTCTCTCTAATTCTTGCTCTATCTCTTCTCTCTTCGTCTCTCTCTAATTCTCCCTCTATCTCTTCTCTCTTCGTCTCTCTCTAATTCTTGCTCTGTCTCTTTTCTCTTCGTATCTCCCTAATTCTCCCTCTATCTCTTCGGTCTTCGTCTCTCTAATTCCCCCGTCTATCTCTTCTCTCTTCGTCTCTCTCTAATTCTCCCTCTCTCTTCTCACTTTGTCTCTCTCTAATTCTCTCTGTATTTCTTCTCTCTTCGTCTCTTCCTAATCCTCCCTCTATCTCTTCTCTCTTTACCAATCTCATGTGCTTGGCCCTTCCTCGCTGGCACGTTACAGTACCCTGGGAAAGGCTTTGTTTATACCTTTCTCTCTCTCTCTCTTCATCACCGTACATCTCTCTTTGGTAACCATGGCAATGTCAATATAAACACAACCAATATGCATCCATATATGGACAAAGAATCCCGAACGTTACAGTAGGTAGGAGTTTTCTATGGGACAGAGCCCACTTTATCGGGGTTCCATTGTCCACGCCTTGTGTTTACCCTGATGTATACGAGTTAGTTCGTTTGTTACTTTTTGCCATTATCCGCTTTCCATAGATACATATATGTCATTTTGGCATCATATGCAAATGCAAGACTGTACCACATACATGCCTGTAATAGACACGTAATGGAACGTAAAGTACAGTGGTATAACAAGCACCCGACGGCAATAGATAGGCACCTGTAACAGATACACACGTGTAATAGACACACACGTGCAATAGACACACATGTGTAATTGATACACACGTGTAATTGATACACACGTGTAATAGATAAACGTGTAATAGATAAACGTGTAATAGATACACACATGTAATATATAAACGTGTAATAGATACACGTGTAATAGATAAACGTGTAATAGATAAACGTGTAATAGATACGCGTGTAATAGTTACACACCTGTAATATATACACGTGTAATAGATGAACACATGTAATATATGAACAAATGTAGTAGATGAACACATGTAATAGATACACGTGTAATAGATGAACACATGTAATATATGAACAAGTGTAATAGATGAACAAATGTAATAGATGAACACATGTAATAAACACACGTGTGATAGATACACACATGTAATAGATACACAAGTGTAATAGATACACCTGCAATACACACACGTGTAATAGATGAACACATGTAATAGATGAAGACATGTAATAGTTGAACACATGTAATAGACACACGTGTAATAGATGAACACATGTAATAGATGAAGACATGTAATAGATGAACACATGTAATAGATACACATGTAATAGACACACACGTATAACAGATGAAGACATGTAATAGATGAACACATGTAATAGATACACATGTAATAGATGAACACATGTAATAGATACCCGTGTAATAGATGAACACGTGTAATAGATGAACACATGTAATAGATGAACACATGTAATAGACACACACACGCCGACTAAGAGGTCAGCTCTATGGACGTATAGTCAGTCTGAGAGGCCCGGGTCTGATGGGTTGCGAGGGTCAGCTCTATGGGCGTATAGTCAGTCTGAGAGGCCCGGGTCTGATGGGTTGTGAGGGTCAGCTCTATGGACATATAGTCAGTCTGAGAGGCCCGGGTCTGATGGGTTGTGAGGGTCAGCTCTATGGACGTATAGTCAGTCTGAGGGGCCCGGGTCTGATGGGTTGTGAGGGTCAGCTCTATGGACACATAGTCAGTCTGAGAGGCCCGGGTCTGATGGGTTGTGAGGGTCAGCTCTATGGACGTATAGTCAGTCTGAGAGGCCCGGGTCTGATGGGTTGTGAGGGTCAGCTCTATGGACGTATAGTCAGTCTGAGAGGCCCGGGTCTGATGGGTTGTGAGGGTCAGCTATATGGACGTATATTCAGTCTGAGAGGCCTCTATCTCTTCTCTCTTCCCTCTCCCTATATCTTTTCTCCCTTTGCACTCCCTCTATCCTTTCCCTTTCCCCACTCCCTCTCCCTCTTCTCTCTTTCCTCTCCCTCTCTCTTCTCTCTTTCCTCTCCCTCTTTCTCTTCTCTCTTCCCTCTCCCTCTATCTCTACTCTCTTTCCTCTCCCTCTATATTTTCTCGCTTTCCACTCCCTCTTTATCTTTTCTCTTCCTTCTCGCTCTATCCCTTCTCTCTTTCCTCTCCCTCTATCTCTTCGCTTTCCTCTCCCTCTTTTCTTTCCTCGCTTCCCTCTCCCTCTTTCTCCTCTCTCTTTCCTCTATTTCTCTTTCTCTTCTCGCTTTCCTCTCCCTCTATCCCTTCTCTCTTTCCTCTCCCTCTAACTCTTCTCTCTTCCCTCTTCCTCTATTTCTTTTCGCTCTTCCGTCTCCCTCTATCTCTTCTCTTCCCACTCCCTCTATCCCTTCCCTCTTTCCACTCCCTCTATCCCTTCCCTCTTCCCACTCCCTCTCCCTCTTCTCTCTTTCCTCTCCCTCTCTCTCTACTCTCTTCCCTCTCCCTCTAACTCTTCTCTCTTCCCTCTGCCTCTATCTCTCTTCTCTCTTCCCTCTCCGTTTATCTCTTCCCTTCCCACTCCCTCTATCCCTTCCCTCTTTCCACTCCCTTTATCCCTTCCCTCTTCCCACTCCCTCTTTCTCTTTTCTCTTCCTTCTCCCTCTATCCCTTCTCTCTTTCCTCTCCCTCTCGCTCTTCTCTTTCCTCTCCCTCTATCTCTTCTCTCTTCCCACTCCCTGTATCTTTTCTCTCTTACCACTCCCTCTAGTCCTTCCCTCTTCCCACTCCCTCTCCCTCTTCTCTCTTTCCTCTCCCTCTCTCTTCTCTCTTTCCTCTCCCTCTTTCTCTTCTCTCTTCCCTCTCCCTCTATCTCTACTCTCTTTCCTCTCCCTCTATATTTTCTCGCTTCCCACTCTCTCTTTCTCTTTTCTCTTCCTTCTCCCTCTATCCCTTCTCTCTTTCCTCTCCCTCTATCTCTTCGCTTTCCTCTCCCTCTTTTCTTTTCTCGCTTCCCTCTCCCTCTTTCTCCTCTCTCTTTCCTCGGTTTCTCTTTCTCTTCTCGCTTTCCTCTCCCTCTATCCCTTCTCTCTTTCCTCTCCCTCTAACTCTTCTCTCTTCCCTCTCCCTCTATTTCTTTTTTCTCTTCCCTCTCCCTCTATTTCTTTTTTCTCTTCCCTCTCCCTCTATCTCTTCTCTTCCCACTCCCTCTATCCCTTCCCTCTTTCCACTCCCTCTATCCCTTCCCTCTTCCCACTCCCTCTCCCTCTTCTCTCTTTCCTCTCCCTCTCTCTCTACTCTCTTTTCTCTCCCTCTAACTCTTCTCTCTTCCCTCTGCCTCTATCTCTCTTCTCTCTTCCCTCTCCATTTATCTCTTCTCTTCCCACTCCCTCTATCCCTTCCCTCTTTCCACTCCCTCTATCCCTTCCCTCTTCCCACTCCCTCTTTCTCTTTTCTCTTCCTTCTTCCTCTATCCCTTCTCTCTTTCCTCTCCCTCTAGCTCTTCTCTTTCCTCTCCCTCTATCTCTTCTCTCTTCTCTCTTTCCTCTCCCTCTCTCTTCCCTCTTTCCTCTCCCTCTTTCTCTTCTCTCTTCCCTCTCCCTCTATCTCTACTCTCTTTCCTCTCCCTCTATATTTTCTCGCTTCCCACTCTCTCTTTCTCTTTTCTCTTCCTTCTTCCTCTATCCCTTCTCTCTTTCCTCTCCCTCTATCTCTTCTCTTTCCTCTCCCTCTTTTCTTTTCTCGCTTCCCTCTCCCTCTTTCTCTTCTCTCTTTCCTCTCTTTCTCTTTCTCTTCTCGCTTTCCTCTCCCTCTATCTCTTCTCTCTTTCCTCTCCCTCTAACTCTTCTCTCTTCCCTTTCCCTCTATCTCTCTTCTCTCTTCCCTCTCCCTCTATCTCTTCTCTTCCCACTCCCTCTATCCCTTCCCTCTTTCCACTCCCTCTATCCCTTCCCTCTTCCCACTCCCTCTCCCTCTTCTCTCTTTCCTCTCCCTCTCTCTCTACTCTCTTTCCTCTCCCTCTAACTCTTCTCTCTTCCCTCTGCCTCTATCTCTCTTCTCGCTTCCCTCTCCGTTTATCTCTTCTCTTCCCACTCCCTCTATCCCTTCCCTCTTTCCACTCCCTCTATCCCTTCCCTCTTCCCACTCCCTCTTTCTCTTTTCTCTTCCTTCTCCCTCTATCCCTTCTCTCTTTCCTCTCCCTCTATCTCTTCTCTTTCCTCTCCCTCTTTTCTTTTCTCGCTTCTCTCTCCCTCTTTCTCTTCTCTCTTTCCTCTCTCTCTTTTTCTCTTCTCGCTTTCCTCTCCCTCTATCCCTTTTTTCTTTCCTCTCCCTCTATCTCTTCTCTAATCCCTCTCCCTCTATCTTTTTTCTCTCTTCCCTCTCCCACTTCTCTTCCAACTCCCTCTATCCCTTCTCTCTTTCCACTCCCTCTGTCCCTTCCCTCTTCCCACTCCCTCTCCCTCTTCTCTCTTTCCTCTCCCTCTCTCTCTACTCTCTTTCCTCTCCCTCTATATTTTCTCGCTTCCCACTCCCTGTTTCTCTTTCTCTTCCTTCTCCCTCTATCCCTTCTCTCTTTCCTCTCCCTCTAACTCTTCCCACTCCCTCTCCCTCTATCTCTCTTCTCTCTTCCCTCTCCCTCTATCTCTTCTCTTCCCACTCCCTCAATTCCTTCCCTCTTTCCAATCCCTCTATCCCTTCCCTCTTCCCACTCCCTCTCCCTCTTCTATCTTTCCCCTCCCTCTCTCTCTACTCTCTTTCCTCTCCCTCTATATTTTCTCGCTTCCCACTCCCTCTTTCTCTTTTCTCTTCCTTCTCCCTCTATCCCTTCTCTCTTTCCTCTCCCTCTATCTCTTCTTTTTCCTCTCCCTCTATCTCTTCTCTTTCCTCTCCCTCTATCTCTTCTCTCTTCTCTCTTTCTTCTCCCTCTATCTCTTCTCTCTTCCCACTCCCTCTATGACTACTCTCTTTCCTCTCCCTCTATCTCTTCTCTCTTCCCTCTCCCTATATATTTTCTCTCTTTCCACTCCCTCTATCCCTTCCCTCTTCCTACTCCTTCTCCCTCTTCTCTCTTTCCTCTCCCTCTCTCTTCTCTCTTTCCTCTCCCTCTTTCTCTTCTCTCTTCCCTCTCCCTCTATCTCTACTCTCTTTCCTCTCCCTCTATATTTTCTCGCTTCCCACTCCCTCTTTCTCTTTTCTCTTCCTTCTCGCTTTATCATTTCTCTCTTTCCTCTCCCTCTATCTCTTCTCTTTCCTCTCCCTCTTTTCTTTTCTCGCTTCCCTCTCCCTCTTTCTCGTCTCTCTTTCCTCTCTTTCTCTTCCTCTTCTCGCTTTCCTCTCCCTCTATCCCTTCTCTCTTTCCTCTCCCTCTATCTCTTCTCTCTTTCCTCTCCCTCTATCTCTTCTCTTTCCTCTCCCTCTATATTTTCTCGCTTCCCACTCCCTCTTTCTCTTTTCTCTTCCTTCTCGCTTTATCATTTCTCTCTTTCCTCTCCCTCTATCTCTTCTCTTTCCTCTCCCTCTTTTCTTTTCTCGCTTCCCTCTCCCTCTTTCTCGTCTCTCTTTCCTCTCTTTCTCTTCCTCTTCTCGCTTTCCTCTCCCTCTCTCTCTACTCTCTTTCCTCTCCCTCTAACTCTTCTCTCTTCCCTCTGCCTCTATCTCTCTTCTCGCTTCCCTCTCCGTTTATCTCTTCTCTTCCCACTCCCTCTATCCCTTCCCTCTTTCCACTCCCTCTATCCCTTCCCTCTTCCCACTCCCTCTTTCTCTTTTCTCTTCCTTCTCCCTCTATCCCTTCTCTCTTTCCTCTCCCTCTATCTCTTCTCTTTCCTCTCCCTCTTTTCTTTTCTCGCTTCTCTCTCCCTCTTTCTCTTCTCTCTTTCCTCTCTCTCTTTTTCTCTTCTCGCTTTCCTCTCCCTCTATCCCTTTTTTCTTTCCTCTCCCTCTATCTCTTCTCTAATCCCTCTCCCTCTATCTTTTTTCTCTCTTCCCTCTCCCACTTCTCTTCCAACTCCCTCTATCCCTTCTCTCTTTCCACTCCCTCTGTCCCTTCCCTCTTCCCACTCCCTCTCCCTCTTCTCTCTTTCCTCTCCCTCTCTCTCTACTCTCTTTCCTCTCCCTCTATATTTTCTCGCTTCCCACTCCCTGTTTCTCTTTCTCTTCCTTCTCCCTCTATCCCTTCTCTCTTTCCTCTCCCTCTAACTCTTCTCTCTTCCCTCTCCCTCTATCTCTCTTCTCTCTTCCCTCTCCCTCTATCTCTTCTCTTCCCACTCCCTCAATTCCTTCCCTCTTTCCAATCCCTCTATCCCTTCCCTCTTCCCACTCCCTCTCCCTCTTCTATCTTTCCCCTCCCTCTCTCTCTACTCTCTTTCCTCTCCCTCTATATTTTCTCGCTTCCCACTCCCTCTTTCTCTTTTCTCTTCCTTCTCCCTCTATCCCTTCTCTCTTTCCTCTCCCTCTATCTCTTCTTTTTCCTCTCCCTCTATCTCTTCTCTTTCCTCTCCCTCTATCTCTTCTCTCTTCTCTCTTTCTTCTCCCTCTATCTCTTCTCTCTTCCCACTCCCTCTATGACTACTCTCTTTCCTCTCCCTCTATCTCTTCTCTCTTCCCTCTCCCTATATATTTTCTCTCTTTCCACTCCCTCTATCCCTTCCCTCTTCCTACTCCTTCTCCCTCTTCTCTCTTTCCTCTCCCTCTCTCTTCTCTCTTTCCTCTCCCTCTTTCTCTTCTCTCTTCCCTCTCCCTCTATCTCTACTCTCTTTCCTCTCCCTCTATATTTTCTCGCTTCCCACTCCCTCTTTCTCTTTTCTCTTCCTTCTCGCTTTATCATTTCTCTCTTTCCTCTCCCTCTATCTCTTCTCTTTCCTCTCCCTCTTTTCTTTTCTCGCTTCCCTCTCCCTCTTTCTCGTCTCTCTTTCCTCTCTTTCTCTTCCTCTTCTCGCTTTCCTCTCCCTCTATCCCTTCTCTCTTTCCTCTCCCTCTATCTCTTCTCTATTTCCTCTCCCTCTATCTCTTCTCTTTCCACTCCCTCTTTTCTTTTCTCGCTTCCCTCTCCCTCTTTCCCTTTTTCTTCCTTCTCCCTCTATCCCTTCTCTCTTTCCTCTCCCTCTATCTCTTCTCTTTCCTCTCCCTCTTTTCTTTTCTCGCTTCTCTCTCCCTCTATTTCTCTTCTCTTCCCACCCCCTCTATCCCTTCCCTCTTCCCACTCCCTTTATCTATTCTCTCTTCATTTTCCCTCTATCTCTTCTGTCTTCCCACTCCCTCTGTCTCTTTTTTCTCACTCTGTCTCTTCCCTCTTCCCACTCCCTCTATCTATTCTCTCTTCATTCTCCCTCTATCTCTTCTGTCTTCCCACTCCCTCTATCTCTTTTCTCTCACTCTGTCTCTTCCCTCTTACCTCTCCCTCTACCCCTTTTCTCTTTCCTCTCCCTCTATATTTTCTCGCTTCCCACTCCCTCTTTCTCTTTTCTCTTCCTTCTCCCTCTATCCCTTCCCTCTTTCCTCTCCCTCTATCTCTTCTCTTTCCTCTCCCTCTATTTCTTCTATCTTCTCTCTTTCCTCTCCCTCTATCTCTTCTCTCTTCCCACTCCCTCTATGTCTACTCTCTTTCCTCTCCCTCTATCTCTTCTCGCTTCCCTCTCCCTATATCGTTTCTCTCTTACCACTCCCTCTATCCCTTCCCTCTTCCCACTCCCTCTCCCTCTTCTCTCTTTCCTCTCCCTCTCTCTTCTCTCTTCCCTCTCCCTCTTTCTCTTCTCTCTTCCCTCTCCCTATATCTTTTCTCTCTTACCACTCCCTATATCCCTTCCCTCTTCCCACTCCCTCTCCCTCTTCTCTCTTTCCTCTCCCTCTATCTCTTCTCTCTTCCCTCTCCCTATATCTTTTCTCTATTACTACTCCCTCTATCCCTTCGCTCTTCCCACTCCCTCTCCCTCTTCTCTCTTTCCTCTCCCTCTCTCTCTACTCTCTCTCCTCTCCCTCTACATTTTCTCGCTTCCCACTCCCTCTTTCTCCTTTCTCTTCCTTCTCCCTCTATGCCTTCTCACTTTCCTCTCCCTCTAACTCTTCTCTCTTCCCTCTCCCTCTATCTCTTCTCTCTTTCCTCTCCCTCTATATATTCTCGCTTCCCACTCCCTCTTTCTCTTTACTCTTCCTTCTCCCTCTATCACTTCTCTCTTTCCTCTCCCTCTATCTCTTCTCATTTTTCTTCCTTCTCCCTCTATCCCTTCTCTCTTTCCTCTCGCTCTATCTCTTCTCTCTTCTCTCTTTCCTCTCCCTCTATCTCTTCTCTCTTCCCTCTACCTAGATCTTTTCTCTCTTTCCACTCCCTCTATCCCTTCCCTAGTCCCACTCCCTCTCCCTCATCTTCCTTTCCTCTCCTGCTCTCTTTTCTCTTATTCCTCTCCCTCTTTCTCTTTTCTCTTCCCTCTCCCTCTATCCCTTGGCTCTTTCACCTCCCTCTATCCCTTCTCTCTTTCATCTCCCTCTATCTCTTCTTTCTTCTCTCTTTCCTCTCCCTCTATCTCTTCTCTCTTCCCACTGCCTCTATGGCTACTCTCTTTCCTCTCCTTCTTTCTCTTCTCTCTTCCCTCTCCCTCTATCTCTACTCTCTTTCCTCTCCCTCTATATTTTCTCGCTTCCCACTCCCTCTTTCCCTTTTTTCTTCCTTCTCCCTCTATCCCTTCTCTCTTTCCTCTCCCTCTATCTCTTCTCTTTCCTCTCCCTCTTTTCTTTTCTCGCTTCTCTCTCCCTCTTTCTCTTCTCTCTTTCCTCTCTCTCTTTTTCTCTTCTCGCTTTCCTCTTCCTCTATCCCTTTTTTCTTTCCTCTCCCTCTATCTCTTCTCTGATCCCTCTCCCTCTATCTTTTTTCTCTCTTCCCTCTCCCTCTTCTCTTCCCACTGACTCTATCCCTTCTCTCTTTCCACTCCCTCTGTCCCTTCCCTCTTCCCACTCCCTATCCCTCTTCTCTCTTTCCTCTCCCTCTCTCTCTACTCTCTTTCCTCTCCCTCTATATTTTCTCGCTTTCCACTCCCTGTTTCTCTTTCTCTTCCTTCTCCCTCTATCCCTTCTCTCTTTCCTCTCCCTCTAACTCTTCTCTCTTCCCTCTCCCTCTATCTCTCTTCTCTCTTCCCTCTCCCTCTATCTCTTCTCTTCCCACTCCCTCAATTCCTTCCCTCTTTCCAATCCCTCTATCCCTTCCCTCTTCCCACTCCCTCTCCCTCTTCTATCTTTCCCCTCCCTCTCTCTCTACTCTCTTTCCTCTCCCTCTATATTTTCTCGCTTCCCACTCCCTCTTTCTCTTTTCTCTTCCTTCTCCCTCTATCCCTTCTCTCTTTCCTCTCCCTCTATCTCTTCTTTTTCCTCTCCCTCTATCTCTTCTCTTTCCTCTCCCTCTATCTCTTCTCTCTTCTCTCTTTCTTCTCCCTCTATCTCTTCTCTCTTCCCACTCCCTCTATGACTACTCTTTTTCCTCTCCCTCTATCTCTTCTCTCTTCCCTCTCCCTATATCTTTTCTCTGTTCCCACTCCCTCTCCCTCTTCTCTCTTTCCTCTCCCTCTCTCTTCTCTCTTTCCTCTCCCTCTTTCTCTTTTCTTTCCTCTCTTTCTCTTTCTCTTCTCGCTTTCCTCTCCCACTATCTCTTCTCTCTTTCCTCTCTCTCTAACTCTTCTCTCTTCCCTCTCCCTCTCACTCTGTCTCTCTTCTCTCTTCCCTCTCCCTCTATCTCTTCTCTTCCCACCCCCTCTATCCCTTCCCTCTTCCCACTCCCTTTATCTATTCTCTCTTCCTTTTCCCTCTATCTCTTCTGTCTTCCCACTCCCTCTGTCTCTTTTTTCTCACTCTGTCTCTTCCCTCTTCCCACTCCCTCTATCTATTCTCTCTTCATTCTCCCTCTATCTCTTCTGTCTTCCCACTCCCTCTATCTCTTTTCTCTCACTCTGTCTCTTCCCTCTTACCTCTCCCTCTACCCCTTTTCTCTTTCCTCTCCCTCTATATTTTCTCGCTTCCCACTCCCTCTTTCTCTTTTCTCTTCCTTCTCCCTCTATCCCTTCCCTCTTTCCTCTCCCTCTTTTCTTGACTCGCTTCCCTCTCCCTCTTTCTCTTCTTTCTTTCCTCTCTTTCTCTTTCTCTTCTCGCTTTAATCTCCCTCTATCCCTTCTCTCTTTCCTCTCCCTCTAACTCTTCTCTCTTCCCTCTCCCTCTATTTCTTTTCCCTCTTCCCTCTCCCTATATCTCTTCTCTTTCCACTCCCTCTATCCCTTCCCTCTTTCCACTCCCTCTATCCCTTCGCTCTTCCTACTCCCTCTCCCTCTTCTCTCTTCTCTCTCCCTCTCTCTCTACTCTCTCTCCTCTCCCTCTACATTTTCTCGCTTCCCACTCCCTCTTTCTCCTTTCCCTTCCTTCTCCCTCTATCCCTTCTCACTTTCCTCTCCCTCTAACTCTTCTTTCTTCCCTCTCCCTCTATCTCTCTTCTCTCTTCCCTCTCCCTCTATCTCTTCTCTTCCCACTCCCTCTATCCCTTCCCTCTTTCCACTCCCTCTATCCATTCCCTCTTCTCTCTTTCCTCTCCCTCTATCTCGTCTCTCTTCTCTCTTTCCTCTCCCTCTATCTCTTCTCTCTTCCCACTCCCTCTATGTCTACTCTCTTTCCTCTCCCTCTATCTCTTCTCTCTTCCCTCTCCCTATATCTTTTCTCTCTTACCACTCCCTCTATCCCTTCCCTCTTCCCACTCCCTCTCCCTCTTCTCTCTTTCCTCTCCCTCTCTCTTCTCTCTTCCCTCTCCCTCTTTCTCTTCTCTCTTCTCTCTCCCTCTATCTCTACTCTCTTTCCTCTCCCTCTGTATTTTCTCGCTTCCCACTCCCTCTTTCTCTTTTCTCTTCCTTCTCCCTCTATCCCTTCTCTTTTTCCTCTCCCTCCATCTCTTCTCTTTCCTCTCCCCCTTTTCTTTTCTCGCTTCCCTCTCCCTCTTTCTCTTCTCTCTTTCCTCTCTTTCTCTTTCTCTTCTCGCTTTCCTCTCCCTCTATCCTTTCTCTCTTTCCTCTCCCTCTAACTCTTCTCTCTTCCCTCTCCCTCTATCTCTCTTCTCTCTTCCCTCTCCTCATATGTCTTCTCTTCCCACCCCCTCTATCCCTTCCCTCTTTCCACTCCCTCTATCTATTCTCTCTTCCTTCTCCCTCTATCTCTTCTGTCTTTCCTCCCCTTCTATCTCTTCTCTTTTTCCACTCCCTCTATGTCTACTCTCTTTCCTCTCCCTCTAACTCTTCTTTCTTCCCTCTCCCTCTATTTCTTTTCTCTTTTCCCTCTCCCTATATCTCTTCTCTTTCCACTCCCTGTATCCCTTCCCTCTTTCCACTCCCTCTATCCATTCGCTCTTCCCACTCCCTCTCCCTCTTCTCTCTTTCCTCTCCCTCTCTCTCTACTCTCTTTCCTCTCCCTCTACATTTTCTCGCTTCTCACTCCCTCTTTTATCCTTTCTCTTCCTTCTCCCTCTATCCCTTCTCTCTTTCCTCTCCCTCTAACTCTTCTCTCTTCCCTCTCCCTCTATCTCTCTTCTCTCTTCCCTCTCCCTCTATCTCTTCTCTTCCCACTCCCTCTATCCCTTCCCTCTTTCCACTCCCTCTATCCCTTCCCTCTTCCCACTCCATCTCCCTCTTCTCTCTTTCCTCTCCCTCTCTCTCTACTCTCTTTCCTCTCCCTCTATATTTTCTCGCTTCCCACTCCCTCTTTCTCTTTTCTCTGTCTTCTCCCTCTATCTCTTCTCTCTTCGTCCCTCTCTAATTCTTCCTCTATCTCTTCTCTCTTCGTTTCTCTCTAATTCTCCCCTGATCTCTTCTCTCTTCGCCTCTCTCTAATTATGCCTCTATGTCTTCTCTCTTCGTCTCTATCTAATTCTCCCTCTATCTCTTCTCTCTTCGTCTCTCTCTAATTCTTGCTCTATCTCTTCTCTCTTCGTCTCTCTCTAATTCTCCCTCTATCTCTTCTCTCTTCGTCTCTCTCTAATTCTTGCTCTGTCTCTTTTCTCTTCGTATCTCCCTAATTCTCCCTCTATCTCTTCGGTCTTCGTCTCTCTAATTCCCCCGTCTATCTCTTCTCTCTTCGTCTCTCTCTAATTCTCCCTCTCTCTTCTCACTTTGTCTCTCTCTAATTCTCTCTGTATTTCTTCTCTCTTCGTCTCTTCCTAATCCTCCCTCTATCTCTTCTCTCTTTACCAATCTCATGTGCTTGGCCCTTCCTCGCTGGCACGTTACAGTACCCTGGGAAAGGCTTTGTTTATACCTTTCTCTCTCTCTCTCTTCATCACCGTACATCTCTCTTTGGTAACCATGGCAATGTCAATATAAACACAACCAATATGCATCCATATATGGACAAAGAATCCCGAACGTTACAGTAGGTAGGAGTTTTCTATGGGACAGAGCCCACTTTATCGGGGTTCCATTGTCCACGCCTTGTGTTTACCCTGATGTATACGAGTTAGTTCGTTTGTTACTTTTTGCCATTATCCGCTTTCCATAGATACATATATGTCATTTTGGCATCATATGCAAATGCAAGACTGTACCACATACATGCCTGTAATAGACACGTAATGGAACGTAAAGTACAGTGGTATAACAAGCACCCGACGGCAATAGATAGGCACCTGTAACAGATACACACGTGTAATAGACACACACGTGCAATAGACACACATGTGTAATTGATACACACGTGTAATTGATACACACGTGTAATAGATAAACGTGTAATAGATAAACGTGTAATAGATACACACATGTAATATATAAACGTGTAATAGATACACGTGTAATAGATAAACGTGTAATAGATAAACGTGTAATAGATACGCGTGTAATAGTTACACACCTGTAATATATACACGTGTAATAGATGAACACATGTAATATATGAACAAATGTAGTAGATGAACACATGTAATAGATACACGTGTAATAGATGAACACATGTAATATATGAACAAGTGTAATAGATGAACAAATGTAATAGATGAACACATGTAATAAACACACGTGTGATAGATACACACATGTAATAGATACACAAGTGTAATAGATACACCTGCAATACACACACGTGTAATAGATGAACACATGTAATAGATGAAGACATGTAATAGTTGAACACATGTAATAGACACACGTGTAATAGATGAACACATGTAATAGATGAAGACATGTAATAGATGAACACATGTAATAGATACACATGTAATAGACACACACGTATAACAGATGAAGACATGTAATAGATGAACACATGTAATAGATACACATGTAATAGATGAACACATGTAATAGATACCCGTGTAATAGATGAACACGTGTAATAGATGAACACATGTAATAGATGAACACATGTAATAGACACACACACGCCGACTAAGAGGTCAGCTCTATGGACGTATAGTCAGTCTGAGAGGCCCGGGTCTGATGGGTTGCGAGGGTCAGCTCTATGGACGTATAGTCAGTCTGAGAGGCCCGGGTCTGATGGGTTGTGAGGGTCAGCTCTATGGACATATAGTCAGTCTAAGAGGCCCGGGTCTGATGGGTTGTGAGGGTCAGCTCTATGGACGTATAGTCAGTCTGAGGGGCCCGGGTCTGATGGGTTGTGAGGGTCAGCTCTATGGACACATAGTCAGTCTGAGAGGCCCGGGTCTGATGGGTTGTGAGGGTCAGCTCTATGGACGTATAGTCAGTCTGAGAGGCCCGGGTCTGATGGGTTGTGAGGGTCAGCTCTATGGACGTATAGTCAGTCTGAGAGGCCCGGGTCTGATGGGTTGTGAGGGTCAGCTCTATGGACGTATAGTCAGTCTGAGAGGCCTCTATCTCTTCTCTCTTCCCTCTCCCTATATCTTTTCTCCCTTTGCACTCCCTCTATCCTTTCCCTTTCCCCACTCCCTCTCCCTCTTCTCTCTTTCCTCTCCCTCTCTCTTCTCTCTTCCCACTCCCTGTACCTTTGCTCTCTTACCACTCCCTCTAGTCCTTCCCTCTTCCCATTCCCTCTCCCTCTTCTCTTTTTCCTCTCCCTCTCTCTTCTCTCTTTCCTCTCCCTCTTTCTCTTCTCTCTTCCCTCTCCCTCTATCTCTACTCTCTTTCCTCTCCCTCTATATTTTCTCGCTTCCCACTCTCTCTTTCTCTTTTCTCTTCCTTCTCCCTCTATCCCTTCTCTATTTCCTCTCCCTCTATCTCTTCGCTTTCCTCTCCCTCTTTTCTTTTCTCGCTTCCCTCTCCCTCTTTCTCCTCTCTCTTTCCTCTATTTCTCTTTCTCTTCTCGCTTTCCTCTCCCTCTATCCCTTCTCTCTTTCCTCTCCCTCTAACTCTTCTCTCTTCCCGCTCCCTCTATTTCTCTTCTCTCTTCCCTCTCCCTCTATCTCTTCTCTTCCCACTCCCTCTATCCCTTCCCTCTTTCCACTCCCTCTATCCTTTCCCTCTTCCCACTCCCTCTCCCTCTTCTCTCTTTCCTCTCCCTCTCTCTCTACTCTCTTTCCTCTCCTTCTAACTCTTCTCTCTTCCCTCTGCTTCTATCTCTCTTCTCTCTTCCCTCTCCGTTTATCTCTTCTCTTCCCACTCCCTCTACCCCTTCCCTCTTTCCACTCCCTCTATCCCTTCCCTCTTCCCACTCCCTCTTTATCTTTTCTCTTCCTTCTCCCTCTATCCCTTCTCTCTTTCCTCTCCCTCTAACTCTTCTCTCTTCCCTCTACCTCTATTTCTTTTCTCTCTCCCCTCTCCCTCTATCTCTTCTCTTCCCACTCCCTCTATCCCTTCCCTCTTTCGACTCCCTCTATCCCTTCCCTCTTCCCACTCCCTCTCCCTCTTCTCTCTTCCCTCTCCCTCTATCTCTACTCTCTTTCCTCTCCCTTTATATTTTCTCGCTTCCCACTCCCTCTTTCTCTTTTCTCTTCCTTCTCCCTCTATCCCTTCTCTCTTTCCTCTCCCTGATGGGTTGTGAGGGTCAGCTCTATGGACGTATAGTCAGTCTGAGAGGCCCGGGTCTGATGGGTTGCGAGGGTCAGCTCCATGGACGTATAGTCAGTCTGAGAGGCCCGGGTCTGATGGGTTGTGAGGGTCAGCTCTATGGACGTATAGTCAGTCTGAGAGGCCCGGGTCTGATGGATTGTGAGGGTCAGCTCTATGGACGTATAGTCAGTCTGAGAGGCCTCTATCTCTTCTCTCTTCCCTCTCCCTATATCTTTTCTCCCTTTGCACTCCCTCTATCCTTTCCCTTTCCCCACTCTCTCTCCCTCTTCTCTCTTTCCTCTCCCTCTCTCTTCTCTCTTCCCACTCCCTGTATCTTTTCTCTCTTACCACTCCCTCTAGTCCTTCCCTCTTCCCACTCCCTCTCCCTCTTCTCTCTTTCCTCTCCCTCTCTCTTCTCTCTTTCCTCTCCCTCTTTCTCATCTCTCTTCATTCTCCCTGTACCTCTACTCTCTTTCCTCTCCCTCTATATTTTCTCGCTTCCCACTCTCTCTTTCTCTTTTCTCTTCCTTCTCTCTCTATCCCTTCTCTCTTTCCTCTCCCTCTATCTCTTCGCTTTCCGCTCCCTCTTTTCTTTTCTCGCTTCCCTCTCCCTCTTTCTCCTCTCTCTTTCCTCTATTTCTCTTTCTCTTCTCGCTTTCCTCTCCCTCTATCCCTTCTCTCTTTCCTCTCCCTCTAACTCTTCTCTCTTCCCTCTCCCTCTATTTCTTTTCTCTCTTCCCTCTCCCTCTATCTCTTCTCTTCCCACTCCCTCTATCCCTTCCCTCTTTCCACTCCCTCTATCCCTTCCCTCTTCCCACTCCCTCTCCCTCTTCTCTCTTTCCTCTCCCTCTCTCTCTACTCTCTTTCCTCTCCCTCTAACTCTTCTCTCTTCCCTCTGCCTCTATCTCTCTTCTCTCTTCCCTCTCCGTTTATCTCTAATCTTCCCACTCCCTCTATCCCTTCCCTCTTTCCACTCCCTCTATCCCTTCTCTCTTCCCACTCCCTCTTTCTCTTTTGTCTTCCTTCTCCCTCTATCCCTTCTCTCTTTCCTCTCCCTCTATCTCTTCTCTTTCCTCTCCCTCTTTTCTTTTCTCGCTTCCCTCTCCCTCTTTCTCTTCTCTCTTTCCTCTCTTTCTCTTTCTCTTCTCGCTTTCCTCTCCCTCTATCTCTTCTCTCTTTCCTCTCCCTCTAACTCTTCTCTCTTCCCTTTCCCTCTATCTCTCTTCTCTCTTCCCTCTCCCTCTATCTCTTCTCTTCCCACCCTCTCTATCCCTTCCCTCTTCCCACTCCCTCTATCTCTTCTCTCTTCATTCTCCCTCTATCTCTTCTGTCTTCCCACTCCCTCTATCTCTTTTCTCTCACTCTATCTCTTCTCTCTTACCTCTCCCTCTAACCCTTTTCTCTTTCCTCTCCCTCTATCCCTTCTCTCTTTCCTCTCCCTCTATCTCTTCTCTCTTCCCACTCCCTCTATGTCTACTCTCTTTCCTCTCCCTCTATCTCTTCTCTCTTCCCTCTCACTATATCTTTTCTCTCTTTCAACTCCCTGTATCCCTTCCCTCTTCCCACTTCCTCTCCCTCTTCTCTCTTTCCTCTCCCTCTCTCTTCTCTTTTTCCTCTCCCTCTTTCTCTTCTCTCTTCCCTCTCCCTCTATCTCTACTCTCTTTCCTCTCCCTTTATATTTTCTCGCTTCCCACTCCCTCTTTCTCTTTTTTCTTCCTTCTCCCTCTATCCCTTCTCTCTTTCCTCTCCCTGATGGGTTGTGAGGGTCAGCTCTATGGACGTATAGTCAGTCTGAGAGGCCCGGGTCTGATAGGTTGCGAGGGTCAGCTCCATGGACGTATAGTCAGTCTGAGAGGCCCGGGTCTGATGGGTTGTGAGGGTCAGCTCTATGGACGTATAGTCAGTCTGAGAGGCCCGGGTCTGATGGGTTGTGAGGGTCAGCTCTATGGACGTATAGTCAGTCTGAGAGGCCTCTATCTCTTCTCTCTTCCCTCTCCCTATATCTTTTCTCCCTTTGCACTCCCTCTATCCTTTCCCTTTCCCCACTCCCTCTCCCTCTTCTCTCTTTCCTCTCCCTCTCTCTTCTCTCTTCCCACTCCCTGTACCTTTGCTCTCTTACCACTCCCTCTAGTCCTTCCCTCTTCCCATTCCCTCTCCCTCTTCTCTCTTTCCTCTCCCTCTCTCTTCTCTCTTTCCTCTCCCTCTTTCTCTTCTCTCTTCCCTCTCCCTCTATCTCTACTCTCTTTCCTCTCCCTCTATATTTTCTCGCTTCCCACTCTCTCTTTCTCTTTTCTCTTCCTTCTCCCTCTATCCCTTCTCTCTTTCCTCTCCCTCTATCTCTTCGCTTTCCTCTCCCTCTTTTCTTTTCTCGCTTCCCTCTCCCTCTTTCTCCTCTCTCTTTCCTCTATTTCTCTTTCTCTTCTCGCTTTCCTCTCCCTCTATCCCTTCCCTCTTTCCTCTCCCTCTAACTCGTCTCCCTTCCCTCTCCCTCTATTTCTCTTCTCTCTTCCCTCTCCCTCTATCTCTTCTCTTCCCACTCCCTCTATCCCTTCCCTCTTTCCACTCCCTCTATCCCTTCCCTCTTCCCACTCCCTCTCCCTCTTCTCTCTTTCCTCTCCCTCTCTCTCTACTCTCTTTCCTCTCCCTCTAACTCTTCTCTCTTCCCTCTGCCTCTATCTCTCTTCTCTCTTCCCTCTCCGTTTATCTCTTCTCTTCCCACTCCCTCTATCCCTTCCCTCTTTCCACTCCCTCTATCCCTTCCCTCTTCCCACTCCATCTTTATCTTTTCTCTTCCTTCTCCCTCTATCCCTTCTCTCTTTCCTCTCCCTCTAACTCTTCTCTCTTCCCTCTCCCTCTATTTCTTTTCTCTCTTCCCTCTCCCTCTATCTCTTCTCTTCCCACTCCCTCTATCCCTTCCCTCTTTCGACTCCCTCTATCCCTTCTCTCTTCCCTCTCCGTTTATCTCTTCTCTTCCCACTCCCTCTATCCCTTCCCTCTTTCCACTCCCTCTATCCCTTCCCTCTTCCCACTCCCTCTTTCTCTTTTCTCTTCCTTCTCCCTCTATCCCTTCTCTCTTTCCTCGCCCTCTAGCTCTTCTCTTTCCTCTCCCTCTATCTCTTCTCTCTTCCCACTCCCTGTATCTTTTCTCTCTTACCACTCCCTCTAGTCCTTCCCTTTTCCCACTCCCTCTCTCTCTTCTCTCTTTCCTCTCCCTCTCTCTTCCCTCTTTCCTCTCCCTCTTTCTCTTCTCTCTTCCCTCTCCCTCTATCTCTACTCTCTTTCCTCTCCCTCTATATTTTCTCGCTTCCCACTCTCTCTTTCTCTTTTCTCTTCCTTCTCCCTCAATCCCTTCTCTCTTTCCTCTCCCTCTATCTCTTCTCTTTCCTCTCCCTCTTTTCTTTTCTCGCTTCGCTCTCCCACTTTCTCTTCTCTCTTTCCTCTCTTTCTCTTTCTCTTCTCGCTTTCCTCTGCCTCTATCTCTTCTCTCTTTCCTCTCCCTCTAACTCTTCTCTCTTCCCTCTCCCTCCATCTCTCTTCTCTCTTACCTCTCCCTCTACCCCTTTTCTCTTTGCTCTCCCTCTATCCCTTCTCTCTTTCCTCTCCCTCTATCTCTTCTCTCTTCCCACTCCCTCTATGTCTACTCTCTTTCCTCTCCCTCTATCTCTTCTCTCTTCCCTCTCACTATATCTTTTCTCTCTTTCAACTCCCTGTATCCCTTCCCTCTTCCCACTTCCTCTCCCTCTTCTCTCTTTCCTCTCCCTCTCTCTTCTCTTTTTCCTCTCCCTCTTTCTCTTCTCTCTTCCCTCTCCCTCTATCTCTACTCTCTTTCCTCTCCCTTTATATTTTCTCGCTTCCCACTCCCTCTTTCTCTTTTCTCTTCCTTCTCCCTCTATCCCTTCCCTCTTTCGACTCCCTCTATCCCTTCCCTCTTCCTACTCCCTCTCCCTCTTCTCTCTTCCCTCTCCCTCTATCTCTACTCTCTTTCCTCTCCCTTTATATTTTCTCGCTTCCCACTCCCTCTTTCTCTTTTCTCTTCCTTCTCCCTCTATCCCTTCTCTCTTTCCTCTCCCTGATGGGTTGTGAGGGTCAGCTCTATGGACGTATAGTCAGTCTGAGAGGCCCGGGTCTGATGGGTTGCGAGGGTCAGCTCCATGGACGTATAGTCAGTCTGAGAGGCCCGGGTCTGATGGGTTGTGAGGGTCAGCTCTATGGACGTATAGTCAGTCTGAGAGGCCCGGGTCTGATGGGTTGTGAGGGTCAGCTCTATGGACGTATAGTCAGTCTGAGAGGCCTCTATCTCTTCTCTCTTCCCTCTCCCTATATCTTTTCTCCCTTTGCACTCCATCTATCCTTTCCCTTTCCCCACTCCCTCTCCCTCTTCTCTCTTTCCTCTCCCTCTCTCTTCTCTCTTCCCACTCCCTGTATCTTTTCTCTCTTACCACTCCCTCTAGTCCTTCCCTCTTCCCACTCCCTCTCCCTCTTCTCGCTTTCCTCTCCCTCTCTCTTCTCTCTTTCCTCTCCCTCTTTCTCATCTCTCTTCATTCTCCCTGTATCTCTACTCTCTTTCCTCTCCCTCTATATTTTCTCGCTTCCCACTCTCTCTTTCTCTTTTCTCTTCCTTCTCTCTCTATCCCTTCTCTCTTTCCTCTCCCTCTATCTCTTCGCTTTCCTCTCCCTCTTTTCTTTTCTCGCTTCCCTCTCCCTCTTTCTCCTCTCTCTTTCCTCTATTTCTCTTTCTCTTCTCGCTTTCCTCTCCCTCTATCCCTTCTCTCTTTCCTCTCCCTCTAACTCTTCTCTCTTCCCTCTCCCTCTATTTCTTTTCTCTCTTCCCTCTCCCTCTATCTCTTCTCTTCCCACTCCCTCTATCCCTTCCCTCTTTCCACTCCCTCTATCCCTTCCCTCTTCCCACTCCCTCTTTCTCTTTTCTCTTCCTTCTCCCTCTATCCCTTCTCTCTTTCCTCTCCCTCTAGCTCTTCTCTTTCCTCTCCCTCTATCTCTTCTCTTTTCTCTCTTTCCTCTCCCTCTATCTCTTCTCTCTTCCCACTCCCTGTATCTTTTCTCTCTTCCCACTCCCTCTATCCCTTCCCTCTTTCCACTCCCTCTATCCATTCCCTCTTCTCTCTTTCCTCTCCCTCTATCTCGTCTCTCTTCTCTCTTTCCTCTCCCTCTATCTCTTCTCTCTTCCCACTCCCTCTATGTCTACTCTCTTTCCTATCCCTCTATCTCTTCTCTCTTCCCTCTCCCTATATCTTTTCTCTCTTACCACTCCCTCTATCCCTTCCCTCTTCCCACTCCCTCTCCCTCTTCTCTCTTTCCTCTCCCTCTCTCTTCTCTCTTCCCTCTCCCTCTTTCTCTTCTCTCTTCCCTCTCCCTCTATCTCTACTCTCTTTCCTCTCCCTTTATATTTTCTCGCTTCCCACTCCCTCTTTCTCTTTTTTCTTCCTTCTCCCTCTATCCCTTCTCTCTTTCCTCTCCCTGATGGGTTGTGAGGGTCAGCTCTATGGACGTATAGTCAGTCTGAGAGGCCCGGGTCTGATAGGTTGCGAGGGTCAGCTCCATGGACGTATAGTCAGTCTGAGAGGCCCGGGTCTGATGGGTTGTGAGGGTCAGCTCTATGGACGTATAGTCAGTCTGAGAGGCCCGGGTCTGATGGGTTGTGAGGGTCAGCTCTATGGACGTATAGTCAGTCTGAGAGGCCTCTATCTCTTCTCTCTTCCCTCTCCCTATATCTTTTCTCCCTTTGCACTCCCTCTATCCTTTCCCTTTCCCCACTCCCTCTCCCTCTTCTCTCTTTCCTCTCCCTCTCTCTTCTCTCTTCCCACTCCCTGTACCTTTGCTCTCTTACCACTCCCTCTAGTCCTTCCCTCTTCCCATTCCCTCTCCCTCTTCTCTCTTTCCTCTCCCTCTCTCTTCTCTCTTTCCTCTCCCTCTTTCTCTTCTCTCTTCCCTCTCCCTCTATCTCTACTCTCTTTCCTCTCCCTCTATATTTTCTCGCTTCCCACTCTCTCTTTCTCTTTTCTCTTCCTTCTCCCTCTATCCCTTCTCTCTTTCCTCTCCCTCTATCTCTTCGCTTTCCTCTCCCTCTTTTCTTTTCTCGCTTCCCTCTCCCTCTTTCTCCTCTCTCTTTCCTCTATTTCTCTTTCTCTTCTCGCTTTCCTCTCCCTCTATCCCTTCCCTCTTTCCTCTCCCTCTAACTCGTCTCTCTTCCCTCTCCCTCTATTTCTCTTCTCTCTTCCCTCTCCCTCTATCTCTTCTCTTCCCACTCCCTCTATCCCTTCCCTCTTTCCACTCCCTCTATCCCTTCCCTCTTCCCACTCCCTCTCCCTCTTCTCTCTTTCCTCTCCCTCTCTCTCTACTCTCTTTCCTCTCCCTCTAACTCTTCTCTCTTCCCTCTGCCTCTATCTCTCTTCTCTCTTCCCTCTCCGTTTATCTCTTCTCTTCCCACTCCCTCTATCCCTTCCCTCTTTCCACTCCCTCTATCCCTTCCCTCTTCCCACTCCATCTTTATCTTTTCTCTTCCTTCTCCCTCTATCCCTTCTCTCTTTCCTCTCCCTCTAACTCTTCTCTCTTCCCTCTCCCTCTATTTCTTTTCTCTCTTCCCTCTCCCTCTATCTCTTCTCTTCCCACTCCCTCTATCCCTTCCCTCTTTCGACTCCCTCTATCCCTTCTCTCTTCCCTCTCCGTTTATCTCTTCTCTTCCCACTCCCTCTATCCCTTCCCTCTTTCCACTCCCTCTATCCCTTCCCTCTTCCCACTCCCTCTTTCTCTTTTCTCTTCCTTCTCCCTCTATCCCTTCTCTCTTTCCTCGCCCTCTAGCTCTTCTCTTTCCTCTCCCTCTATCTCTTCTCTCTTCCCACTCCCTGTATCTTTTCTCTCTTACCACTCCCTCTAGTCCTTCCCTTTTCCCACTCCCTCTCCCTCTTCTCTCTTTCCTCTCCCTCTCTCTTCCCTCTTTCCTCTCCCTCTTTCTCTTCTCTCTTCCCTCTCCCTCTATCTCTACTCTCTTTCCTCTCCCTCTATATTTTCTCGCTTCCCACTCTCTCTTTCTCTTTTCTCTTCCTTCTCCCTCAATCCCTTCTCTCTTTCCTCTCCCTCTATCTCTTCTCTTTCCTCTCCCTCTTTTCTTTTCTCGCTTCGCTCTCCCACTTTCTCTTCTCTCTTTCCTCTCTTTCTCTTTCTCTTCTCGCTTTCCTCTGCCTCTATCTCTTCTCTCTTTCCTCTCCCTCTAACTCTTCTCTCTTCCCTCTCCCTCCATCTCTCTTCTCTCTTACCTCTCCCTCTACCCCTTTTCTCTTTGCTCTCCCTCTATCCCTTCTCTCTTTCCTCTCCCTCTATCTCTTCTCTCTTCCCACTCCCTCTATGTCTACTCTCTTTCCTCTCCCTCTATCTCTTCTCTCTTCCCTCTCACTATATCTTTTCTCTCTTTCAACTCCCTGTATCCCTTCCCTCTTCCCACTTCCTCTCCCTCTTCTCTCTTTCCTCTCCCTCTCTCTCCTCTTTTTCCTCTCCCTCTTTCTCTTCTCTCTTCCCTCTCCCTCTATCTCTACTCTCTTTCCTCTCCCTTTATATTTTCTCGCTTCCCACTCCCTCTTTCTCTTTTCTCTTCCTTCTCCCTCTATCCCTTCCCTCTTTCGACTCCCTCTATCCCTTCCCTCTTCCTACTCCCTCTCCCTCTTCTCTCTTCCCTCTCCCTCTATCTCTACTCTCTTTCCTCTCCCTTTATATTTTCTCGCTTCCCACTCCCTCTTTCTCTTTTCTCTTCCTTCTCCCTCTATCCCTTCTCTCTTTCCTCTCCCTGATGGGTTGTGAGGGTCAGCTCTATGGACGTATAGTCAGTCTGAGAGGCCCGGGTCTGATGGGTTGCGAGGGTCAGCTCCATGGACGTATAGTCAGTCTGAGAGGCCCGGGTCTGATGGGTTGTGAGGGTCAGCTCTATGGACGTATAGTCAGTCTGAGAGGCCCGGGTCTGATGGGTTGTGAGGGTCAGCTCTATGGACGTATAGTCAGTCTGAGAGGCCTCTATCTCTTCTCTCTTCCCTCTCCCTATATCTTTTCTCCCTTTGCACTCCATCTATCCTTTCCCTTTCCCCACTCCCTCTCCCTCTTCTCTCTTTCCTCTCCCTCTCTCTTCTCTCTTCCCACTCCCTGTATCTTTTCTCTCTTACCACTCCCTCTAGTCCTTCCCTCTTCCCACTCCCTCTCCCTCTTCTCGCTTTCCTCTCCCTCTCTCTTCTCTCTTTCCTCTCCCTCTTTCTCATCTCTCTTCATTCTCCCTGTATCTCTACTCTCTTTCCTCTCCCTCTATATTTTCTCGCTTCCCACTCTCTCTTTCTCTTTTCTCTTCCTTCTCTCTCTATCCCTTCTCTCTTTCCTCTCCCTCTATCTCTTCGCTTTCCTCTCCCTCTTTTCTTTTCTCGCTTCCCTCTCCCTCTTTCTCCTCTCTCTTTCCTCTATTTCTCTTTCTCTTCTCGCTTTCCTCTCCCTCTATCCCTTCTCTCTTTCCTCTCCCTCTAACTCTTCTCTCTTCCCTCTCCCTCTATTTCTTTTCTCTCTTCCCTCTCCCTCTATCTCTTCTCTTCCCACTCCCTCTATCCCTTCCCTCTTTCCACTCCCTCTATCCCTTCCCTCTTCTCACTCCCTCTTTCTCTTTTTTCTTCCTTCTCCCTCTATCCCTTCTCTCTTTCCTCTCCCTCTAGCTCTTCTCTTTCCTCTCCCTCTATCTCTTCTCTTTTCTCTCTTTCCTCTCCCTCTATCTCTTCTCTCTTCCCACTCCCTGTATCTTTTCTCTCTTCCCACTCCCTCTATCCCTTCCCTCTTTCCACTCCCTCTATCCATTCCCTCTTCTCTCTTTCCTCTCCCTCTATCTCGTCTCTCTTCTCTCTTTCCTCTCCCTCTATCTCTTCTCTCTTCCCACTCCCTCTATGTCTACTCTCTTTCCTCTCCCTCTATCTCTTCTCTCTTCCCTCTCCCTATATCTTTTCTCTCTTACCACTCCCTCTATCCCTTCCCTCTTCCCACTCCCTCTCCCTCTTCTCTCTTTCCTCTCCCTCTCTCTTCTCTCTTCCCTCTCCCTCTTTCTCTTCTCTCTTCTCTCTCCCTCTATCTCTACTCTCTTTCCTCTCCCTCTGTATTTTCTCGCTTCCCACTCCCTCTTTCTCTTTTCTCTTCCTTCTCCCTCTATCCCTTCTCTTTTTCCTCTCCCTCCATCTCTTCTCTTTCCTCTCCCCCTTTTCTTTTCTCGCTTCCCTCTCCCTCTTTCTCTTCTCTCTTTCCTCTCTTTCTCTTTCTCTTCTCGCTTTCCTCTCCCTCTATCCCTTCTCTCTTTCCTCTCCCTCTAACTCTTCTCTCTTCCCTCTCCCTCTATCTCTCTTCTCTCTTCCCTCTCCTCCTATGTCTTCTCTTCCCACCCCCTCTATCCCTTCCCTCTTTCCACTCCCTCTATCTATTCTCTCTTCCTTCTCCCTCTATCTCTTCTGTCTTCCCACTCCCTCTATCTCTTTTCTCTCACTCTATCTCTTCTCTCTTACCTCTCCCTCTACCCCTTCTCTCTTTCCTCTCCCTCTATCCCTTCTCTCTTTCCTCCCCTTCTATCTCTTCTCTTTTTCCACTCCCTCTATGTCTACTCTCTTTCCTCTCCCTCTAACTCTTCTCTCTTCCCTCTGCCTCTATCTCTCTTCTCTCTTCCCTCTCCGTTTATCTCTTCTCTTTCCACTCCCTGTATCCCTTCCCTCTTTCCACTCCCTCTATCCATTCGCTCTTCCCACTCCCTCTCCCTCTTCTCTCTTTCCTCTCCCTCTCTCTCTACTCTCTTTCCTCTCCCTCTAGCTCTTCTCTTTCCTCTCCCTCTATCTCTTCTCTCTTCTCTCTTTCCTCTCCCTCTCTCTTCCCTCTTTCCTCTCCCTCTTTCTCTTCTCTCTTCCCTCTCCCTCTATCTCTACTCTCTTTCCTCTCCCTCTATATTTTCTCGCTTCCCACTCTCTCTTTCTCTTTTCTCTTCCTTCTTCCTCTATCCCTTCTCTCTTTCCTCTCCCTCTATCTCTTCTCTTTCCTCTCCCTCTTTTCTTTTCTCGCTTCCCTCTCCCTCTTTCTCTTCTCTCTTTCCTCTCTTTCTCTTTCTCTTCTCGCTTTCCTCTCCCTCTATCTCTTCTCTCTTTCCTCTCCCTCTAACTCTTCTCTCTTCCCTTTCCCTCTATCTCTCTTCTCTCTTCCCTCTCCCTCTATCTTTTCTCTTCCCACCCTCTCTATCCCTTCCCTCTTCCCACTCCCTCTATCTCTTTTCTCTCACTCTCTCTCTTCTCTCTTACCTCTCCCTCTACCCCTTTTCTCTTACCTCTCCCTCTATCCCTTCTCTCTTTCCTCTCCCTCTATCTCTTCTCTCTTCCCACTCCCTCTATGTCTACTCTCTTTCCTCTCCCTCTATCTCTTCTCTCTTCCCTCTCACTATATCTTTTCTCTCTTTCAACTCCCTGTATCCCTTCCCTCTTCCCACTTCCTCTCCCTCTTCTCTCTTTCCTCTCCCTCTCTCTTCTCTTTTTCCTCTCCCTCTTTCTCTTCTCTCTTCCCTCTCCCTCTATCTCTACTCTCTTTCCTCTCCCTTTATATTTTCTCGCTTCCCACTCCCTCTTTCTCTTTTTTCTTCCTTCTCCCTCTATCCCTTCTCTCTTTCCTCTCCCTGATGGGTTGTGAGGGTCAGCTCTATGGACGTATAGTCAGTCTGAGAGGCCCGGGTCTGATGGGTTGCGAGGGTCAGCTCCATGGACGTATAGTCAGTCTGAGAGGCCCGGGTCTGATGGGTTGTGAGGGTCAGCTCTATGGACGTATAGTCAGTCTGAGAGGCCCGGGTCTGATGGGTTGTGAGGGTCAGCTCTATGGACGTATAGTCAGTCTGAGAGGCCTCTATCTCTTCTCTCTTCCCTCTCCCTATATCTTTTCTCCCTTTGCACTCCCTCTATCCTTTCCCTTTCCCCACTCCCTCTCCCTCTTCTCTCTTTCCTCTCCCTCTCTCTTCTCTCTTCCCACTTCCTGTACCTTTGCTCTCTTACCACTCCCTCTAGTCCTTCCCTCTTCCCATTCCCTCTCCCTCTTCTCTCTTTCCTCTCCCTCTCTCTTCTCTCTTTCCTCTCCCTCTTTCTCTTCTCTCTTCCCTCTCCCTCTATCTCTACTCTCTTTCCTCTCCCTCTATATTTTCTCGCTTCCCACTCTCTCTTTCTCTTTTCTCTTCCTTCTCCCTCTATCCCTTCTCTCTTTCCTCTCCCTCTATCTCTTCGCTTTCCTCCCCCTCTTTTCTTTTCTCGCTTCCCTCTCCCTCTTTCTCCTCTCTCTTTCCTCTATTTCTCTTTCTCTTCTCGCTTTCCTCTCCCTCTATCCCTTCTCTCTTTCCTCTCCCTCTAACTCTTCTCTCTTCCCTCTCCCTCTATTTCTCTTCTCTCTTCCCTCTCCCTCTATCTCTTCTCTTCCCACTCCCTCTATCCCTTCCCTCTTTCCACTCCCTCTATCCCTTCCCTCTTCCCACTCCCTCTCCCTCTTCTCTCTTTCCTCTCCCTCTCTCTCTACTCTCTTTCCTCTCCTTCTAACTCTTCTCTCTTCCCTCTGCCTCTATCTCTCTTCTCTCTTCCCTCTCCGTTTATCTCTTCTCTTCCCACTCCCTCTATCCCTTCCCTCTTTCCACTCCCTCTATCCCTTCCCTCTTCCCACTCCCTCTTTATCTTTTCTCTTCCTTCTCCCTCTATCCCTTCTCTCTTTCCTCTCCCTCTAACTCTTCTCTCTTCCCTCTACCTCTATTTCTTTTCTCTCTCCCCTCTCCCTCTATCTCTTCTCTTCCCACTCCCTCTATCCCTTCCCTCTTTCGACTCCCTCTATCCCTTCCCTCTTCCCACTCCCTCTCCCTCTTCTCTCTTCCCTCTCCCTCTATCTCTACTCTCTTTCCTCTCCCTTTATATTTTCTCGCTTCCCACTCCCTCTTTCTCTTTTCTCTTCCTTCTCCCTCTATCCCTTCTCTCTTTCCTCTCCCTGATGGGTTGTGAGGGTCAGCTCTATGGACGTATAGTCAGTCTGAGAGGCCCGGGTCTGATGGGTTGCGAGGGTCAGCTCCATGGACGTATAGTCAGTCTGAGAGGCCCGGGTCTGATGGGTTGTGAGGGTCAGCTCTATGGACGTATAGTCAGTCTGAGAGGCCCGGGTCTGATGGGTTGTGAGGGTCAGCTCTATGGACGTATAGTCAGTCTGAGAGGCCTCTATCTCTTCTCTCTTCCCTCTCCCTATATCTTTTCTCCCTTTGCACTCCCTCTATCCTTTCCCTTTCCCCACTCTCTCTCCCTCTTCTCTCTTTCCTCTCCCTCTCTCTTCTCTCTTCCCACTCCCTGTATCTTTTCTCTCTTACCACTCCCTCTAGTCCTTCCCTCTTCCCACTCCCTCTCCCTATTCTCTCTTTCCTCTCCCTCTCTCTTCTCTCTTTCCTCTCCCTCTTTCTCATCTCTCTTCATTCTCCCTGTACCTCTACTCTCTTTCCTCTCCCTCTATATTTTCTCGCTTCCCACTCTCTCTTTCTCTTTTCTCTTCCTTCTCTCTCTATCCCTTCTCTCTTTCCTCTCCCTCTATCTCTTCGCTTTCCTCTCCCTCTTTTCTTTTCTCGCTTCCCTCTCCCTCTTTCTCCTCTCTCTTTCCTCTATTTCTCTTTCTCTTCTCGCTTTCCTCTCCCTCTATCCCTTCTCTCTTTCCTCTCCCTCTAACTCTTCTCTCTTCCCTCTCCCTCTATTTCTTTTCTCTCTTCCCTCTCCCTCTATCTCTTCTCTTCCCACTCCCTCTATCCCTTCCCTCTTTCCACTCCCTCTATCCCTTCCCTCTTCCCACTCCCTCTCCCTCTTCTCTCTTTCCTCTCCCTCTCTCTCTACTCTCTTTCCTCTCCCTCTAACTCTTCTCTCTTCCCTCTGCCTCTATCTCTCTTCTCTCTTCCCTCTCCGTTTATCTCTAATCTTCCCACTCCCTCTATCCCTTCCCTCTTTCCACTCCCTCTATCCCTTCTCTCTTCCCACTCCCTCTTTCTCTTTTGTCTTCCTTCTCCCTCTATTCCTTCTTTCTTTCCTCTCCCTCTATCTCTTCTCTTTCCTCTCCCTCTTTTCTTTTCTCGCTTCCCTCTCCCTCTTTCTCTTCTCTCTTTCCTCTCTTTCTCTTTCTCTTCTCGCTTTCCTCTCCCTCTATCTCTTCTCTCTTTCCTCTCCCTCTAACTCTTCTCTCTTCCCTTTCCCTCTATCTCTCTTCTCTCTTCCCTCTCCCTCTATCTCTTCTCTTCCCACCCTCTCTATCCCTTCCCTCTTCCCACTCCCTCTATCTCTTCTCTCTTCATTCTCCCTCTATCTCTTCTGTCTTCCCACTCCCTCTATCTCTTTTCTCTCACTCTATCTCTTCTCTCTTACCTCTCCCTCTAACCCTTTTCTCTTTCCTCTCCCTCTATCCCTTCTCTCTTTCCTCTCCCTCTATCTCTTCTCTCTTCCCACTCCCTCTATGTCTACTCTCTTTCCTCTCCCTCTATCTCTTCTCTCTTCCCTCTCACTATATCTTTTCTCTCTTTCAACTCCCTGTATCCCTTCCCTCTTCCCACTTCCTCTCCCTCTTCTCTCTTTCCTCTCCCTCTCTCTTCTCTTTTTCCTCTCCCTCTTTTTCTTCTCTCTTCCCTCTCCCTCTATCTCTACTCTCTTTCCTCTCCCTTTATATTTTCTCGCTTCCCACTCCCTCTTTCTCTTTTCTCTTCCTTCTCCCTCTATCCCTTCTCTCTTTCCTCTCCCTGATGGGTTGTGAGGGTCAGCTCTATGGACGTATAGTCAGTCTGAGAGGCCCGGGTCTGATGGGTTGCGAGGGTCAGCTCCATGGACGTATAGTCAGTCTGAGAGGCCCGGGTCTGATGGGTTGTGAGGGTCAGCTCTATGGACGTATAGTCAGTCTGAGAGGCCCGGGTCTGATGGGTTGTGAGGGTCAGCTCTATGGACGTATAGTCAGTCTGAGAGGCCTCTATCTCTTCTCTCTTCCCTCTCCCTATATCTTTTCTCCCTTTGCACTCCCTCTATCCTTTCCCTTTCCCCACTCCCTCTCCCTCTTCTCTCTTTCCTCTCCCTCTCTCTTCTCTCTTCCCACTCCCTGTACCTTTGCTCTCTTACCACACCCTCTAGTCCTTCCCTCTTCCCATTCCCTCTCCCTCTTCTCTCTTTCCTCTCCCTCTCTCTTCTCTCTTTCCTCTCCCTCTTTCTCTTCTCTCTTCCCTCTCCCTCTATCTCTACTCTCTTTCCTCTCCCTCTATATTTTCTCGCTTCCCACTCTCTCTTTCTCTTTTCTCTTCCTTCTCCCTCTATCCCTTCTCTCTTTCCTCTCCCTCTATCTCTTTGCTTTCCTCTCCCTCTTTTCTTTTCTCGCTTCCCTCTCCCTCTTTCTCCTCTCTCTTTCCTCTATTTCTCTTTCTCTTCTCGCTTTCCTCTCCCTCTATCCCTTCCCTCTTTCCTCTCCCTCTAACTCGTCTCTCTTCCCTCTCCCTCTATTTCTCTTCTCTCTTCCCTCTCCCTCTATCTCTTCTCCTCCCACTCCCTCTATCCCTTCCCTCTTTCCACTCCCTCTATCCCTTCCCTCTTCCCACTCCCTCTCCCTCTTCTCTCTTTCCTCTCCCTCTCTCTCTACTCTCTTTCCTCTCCCTCTAACTCTTCTCTCTTCCCTCTGCCTCTATCTCTCTTCTCTCTTCCCTCTCCGTTTATCTCTTCTCTTCCCACTCCCTCTATCCCTTCCCTCTTTCCACTCCCTCTATCCCTTCCCTCTTCCCACTCCATCTTTATCTTTTCTCTTCCTTCTCCCTCTATCCCTTCTCTCTTTCCTCTCCCTCTAACTCTTCTCTCTTCCCTCTCCCTCTATTTCTTTTCTCTCTTCCCTCTCCCTCTATCTCTTCTCTTCCCACTCCCTCTATCCCTTCCCTCTTTCGACTCCCTCTATCCCTTCCCTCTTCCCACTCCCGCTCCCTCTTCTCTCTTCCCTCTCCCTCTATCTCTACTCTCTTTCCTCTCCCTTTATATTTTCTCGCTTCCCACTCCCTCTTTCTCTTTTCTCTTCCTTCTCCCTCTATCCCTTCTCTCTTTCCTCTCCCTGATGGGTTGTGAGGGTCAGCTCTATGGACGTATAGTCAGTCTGAGAGGCCCGGGTCTGATGGGTTGCGAGGGTCAGCTCCATGGACGTATAGTCAGTCTGAGAGGCCCGGGTCTGATGGGTTGTGAGGGTCAGCTCTATGGACGTATAGTCAGTCTGAGAGGCCCGGGTCTGATGGGTTGTGAGGGTCAGCTCTATGGACGTATAGTCAGTCTGAGAGGCCTCTATCTCTTCTCTCTTCCCTCTCCCTATATCTTTTCTCCCTTTGCACTCCCTCTATCCTTTCCCTTTCCCCACTCCCTCTCCCTCTTCTCTCTTTCCTCTCCCTCTCTCTTCTCTCTTCCCACTCCCTGTATCTTTTCTCTCTTACCACTCCCTCTAGTCCTTCTCTCTTCCCACTCCCTCTCCCTCTTCTCTCTTTCCTCTCCCTCTCTCTTCTCTCTTTCCTCTCCCTCTTTCTCATCTCTCTTCATTCTCCCTGTACCTCTACTCTCTTTCCTCTCCCTCTATATTTTCTCGCTTCCCACTCTCTCTTTCTCTTTTCTCTTCCTTCTCTCTCTATCCCTTCTCTCTTTCCTCTCCCTCTATCTCTTCGCTTTCCTCTCCCTCTTTTCTTTTCTCGCTTCCCTCTCCCTCTGTCTCCTCTCTCTTTCCTCTATTTCTCTTTCTCTTCTCGCTTTCCTCTCCCTCTATCCCTTCTCTCTTTCCTCTCCCTCTAACTCTTCTCTCTTCCCTCTCCCTCTATTTCTTTTCTCTCTTCCCTCTCCCTCTATCTCTTCTCTTCCCACTCCCTCTATCCCTTCCCTCTTTCCACTCCCTCTATCCCTTCCCTCTTCCCACTCCCTCTCCCTCTTCTCTCTTTCCTCTCCCTCTCTCTCTACTCTCTTTCCTCTCCCTCTAACTCTTCTCTCTTCCCTCTGCCTCTATCTCTCTTCTCTCTTCCCTCTCCGTTTATCTCTTCTCTTCCCACTCCCTCTATCCCTTCCCTCTTTCCACTCCCTCTATCCCTTCCCTCTTCCCACTCCCTCTTTCTCTTTTCTCTTCCTTCTCCCTCTATCCCTTCTCTCTTTCCTCGCCCTCTAGCTCTTCTCTTTCCTCTCCCTCTATCTCTTCTCTCTTCCCACTCCCTGTATCTTTTCTCTCTTACCACTCCCTCTAGTCCTTCCCTTTTCCCACTTCCTCTCCCTCTTCTCTCTTTCCTCTCCCTCTCTCTTCCCTCTTTCCTCTCCCTCTTTCTCTTCTCTCTTCCCTCTCCCTCTATCTCTACTCTCTTTCCTCTCCCTCTATATTTTCTCGCTTCCCACTCTCTCTTTCTCTTTTCTCTTCCTTCTCCCTCAATCCCTTCTCTCTTTCCTCTCCCTCTATCTCTTCTCTTTCCTCTCCCTCTTTTCTTTTCTCGCTTCGCTCTCCCACTTTCTCTTCTCTCTTTCCTCTCTTTCTCTTTCTCTTCTCGCTTTCCTCTGCCTCTATCTCTTCTCTCTTTCCTCTCCCTCTAACTCTTCTCTCTTCCCTCTCCCTCCATCTCTCTTCTCTCTTACCTCTCCCTCTACCCCTTTTCTCTTTGCTCTCCCTCTATCCCTTCTCTCTTTCCTCTCCCTCTATCTCTTCTCTCTTCCCACTCCCTCTATGTCTACTCTCTTTCCTCTCCCTCTATCTCTTCTCTCTTCCCTCTCACTATATCTTTTCTCTCTTTCAACTCCCTGTATCCCTTCCCTCTTCCCACTTCCTCTCCCTCTTCTCTCTTTCCTCTCCCTCTCTCTTCTCTTTTTCCTCTCCCTCTTTCTCTTCTCTCTTCCCTCTCCCTCTATCTCTACTCTCTTTCCTCTCCCTTTATATTTTCTCGCTTCCCACTCCCTCTTTCTCTTTTCTCTTCCTTCTCCCTCTATCCCTTCCCTCTTTCGACTCCCTCTATCCCTTCCCTCTTCCCACTCCCTCTCCCTCTTCTCTCTTCCCTCTCCCTCTATCTCTACTCTCTTTCCTCTCCCTTTATATTTTCTCGCTTCCCACTCCCTCTTTCTCTTTTCTCTTCCTTCTCCCTCTATCCCTTCTCTCTTTCCTCTCCCTGATGGGTTGTGAGGGTCAGCTCTATGGACGTATAGTCAGTCTGAGAGGCCCGGGTCTGATGGGTTGCGAGGGTCAGCTCCATGGACGTATAGTCAGTCTGAGAGGCCCGGGTCTGATGGGTTGTGAGGGTCAGCTCTATGGACGTATAGTCAGTCTGAGAGGCCCGGGTCTGATGGGTTGTGAGGGTCAGCTCTATGGACGTATAGTCAGTCTGAGAGGCCTCTATCTCTTCTCTCTTCCCTCTCCCTATATCTTTTCTCCCTTTGCACTCCATCTATCCTTTCCCTTTCCCCACTCCCTCTCCCTCTTCTCTCTTTCCTCTCCCTCTCTCTTCTCTCTTCCCACTCCCTGTATCTTTTCTCTCTTACCACTCCCTCTAGTCCTTCCCTCTTCCCACTCCCTCTCCCTCTTCTCGCTTTCCTCTCCCTCTCTCTTCTCTCTTTCCTCTCCCTCTTTCTCATCTCTCTTCATTCTCCCTGTATCTCTACTCTCTTTCCTCTCCCTCTATATTTTCTCGCTTCCCACTCTCTCTTTCTCTTTTCTCTTCCTTCTCTCTCTATCCCTTCTCTCTTTCCTCTCCCTCTATCTCTTCGCTTTCCTCTCCCTCTTTTCTTTTCTCGCTTCCCTCTCCCTCTTTCTCCTCTCTCTTTCCTCTATTTCTCTTTCTCTTCTCGCTTTCCTCTCCCTCTGTCCCTTCTCTCTTTCCTCTCCCTCTAACTCTTCTCTCTTCCCTCTCCCTCTATTTCTTTTCTCTCTTCCCTCTCCCTCTATCTCTTCTCTTCCCACTCCCTCTATCCCTTCCCTCTTTCCACTCCCTCTATCCCTTCCCTCTTCCCACTCCCTCTTTCTCTTTTCTCTTCCTTCTCCCTCTATCCCTTCTCTCTTTCCTCTCCCTCTAGCTCTTCTCTTTCCTCTCCCTCTATCTCTTCTCTTTTCTCTCTTTCCTCTCCCTCTATCTCTTCTCTCTTCCCACTCCCTGTATCTTTTCTCTCTTACCACTCCCTCTAGTCCTTCCCTCTTCCCACTCCCTCTCCCTCTTCTCTCTTTCCTCTCCCTCTCTCTTCCCTCTTTCCTCTCCCTCTTTCTCTTCTCTCTTCCCTCTCCCTCTATCTCTACTCTCTTTCCTCTCCCTCTATATTTTCTCGCTTCCCACTCTCTCTTTCTCTTTTCTCTTCCTTCTCCCTCAATCCCTTCTCTCTTTCCTCTCCCTCTATCTCTTCTCTTTCCTCTCCCTCTTTTCTTTTCTCGCCTCCCTCTCCCTCTTTCTCTTCTCTCTTTCCTCTCTTTCTCTTTCTCTTCTCGCTTTCCTCTGCCTCTGTCTCTTCTCTCTTTCCTCTCCCTCTAACTCTTCTCTCTTCCCTCTCCCTCTATCTCTCTTCTCTCTTACCTCTCCCTCTACCCCTTTTCTCTTTGCTCTCCCTCTATCCCTTCTCTCTTTCCTCTCCCTCTATCTCTTCTCTCTTCCCACTCCCTCTATGTCTACTCTCTTTCCTCTCCCTCTATCTCTTCTCTCTTCCCTCTCACTATATCTTTCCTCTCTTTCAACTCCCTGTATCCCTTCCCTCTTCCCACTTCCTCTCCCTCTTCTCTCTTTCCTCTCCCTCTCTCTTCTCTTTTTCCTCTCCCTCTTTCTCTTCTCTCTTCCCTCTCCCTCTATCTCTATCCTCTTTCCTCTCCCTTTATATTTTCTCGCTTCCCACTCCCTCTTTCTCTTTTCTCTTCCTTCTCCCTCTCTCCCTTCTCTCTTTCCTCTCCCTGATGGGTTGTGAGGGTCAGCTCTATGGACGTATAGTCAGTCTGAGAGGCCCGGGTCTGATGGGTTGCGAGGGTCAGCTCCATGGACGTATAGTCAGTCTGAGAGGCCCGGGTCTGATGGGTTGTGAGGGTCAGCTCTATGGACGTATAGTCAGTCTGAGAGGCCCGGGTCTGATGGGTTGTGAGGGTCAGCTCTATGGACGTATAGTCAGTCTGAGAGGCCTCTATCTCTTCTCTCTTCCCTCTCCCTATATCTTTTCTCCCTTTGCACTCCCTCTATCCTTTCCCTTTCCCCACTCCCTCTCCCTCTTCTCTCTTTCCTCTCCCTCTCTCTTCTCTCTTTCCTCTCCCTCTTTCTCTTCTCTCTTCCCTCTCCCTCTATCTCTACTCTCTTTCCTCTCCCTCTATATTTTCTCGCTTCCCACTCCCTCTTTCTCTTTTCTCTTCCTTCTCGCTCTATCCCTTCTCTCTTGCCTCTCCCTCTATCTCCTCGCTTTCCTCTCCCTCTTTCTCCTCTCTCTTTCCTCCATTTCTCTTTCTCTTCTCGCTTTCCTCTCCCTCTATCCCTTCTCTCTTTCCTCTCCCTCTAACTCTTCTCTCTTCCCTCTCCCTCTATTTCTTTTCTCTCTTCCCTCTCCCTCTATCTCTTCTCTTCCCACTCCCTCTAACCCTTCCCTCTTTCCACTCCCTCTATCCCTTCCCTCTTCCCACTCCCTCTCCCTCTTCTCTCTTTCCTCTCCCTCTCTCTCTACTCTCTTTCCTCTTCCTCTAACTCTTCTCTCTTCCCTCTGCCTCTATCTCTCTTCTCTCTTCCCTCTCCGTCTATCTCTTCTCTTCCCACTCCCTCTATCCCTTCCCTCTTTCCACTCCCTCTATCCCATCCCTCTTCCCACTCCCTCTTTCTTTTTTCTCTTCCTTCTCCCTCTATCCCTTCTCTCTTTCCTCTCCCTCTAGCTCTTCTCTTTCCTCTCCCTCTATCTCTTCTCTCTTCTCTCTTTCCTCTCCCTCTATCTCTTCTCTCTTCCCACTCCCACTATGTCTACTCTCTTTCCCCTCCCTCCATCTCTTCTCTCTTCCCTCTCCCTGTATCTTTTCTCTCTTACCACTCCCTCTAGTCCTTCCCTCTTCCCACTCCCTCTCCCTCGTCTCTCTTTCCTCTCCCTCTCTCTTCTCTCTTTCCTCTCCCTCTTTCTCTTCTCTCTTCCCTCTCCCTCTATCTCTACTCTCTTTCCTCTCCCTCTATATTTTCTCGCTTCCCACTCTCTCTTTCTCTTTTCTCTTCCTTCTCTCTCTATCCCTTCTCTCTTTCCTCTCCCTCTATCTCTTCTCTTTCCTCTCCCTCTTTTCTTTTCTCGCTTCCCTCTCCCTCTTTCTCTTCTCTATTTCATCTCTTTCTCTTTCTCTTCTCGCTTTCCTCTCCCTCTATCTCTTCTCTCTTTCCTCTCCCTCTAACTCTTCTCTCTTCCCTCTCCCTCTATTTCTTTTCTCTCTTCCCTCTCCCTCTATCTCTTCTCTTCCCACTCCCTCTATCCCTTCCCTCTTTCCACTCCCTCTATCCCTTCCCTCTTCCCATTCCCTCTTTCTCTTTTCTCTTCATTCTCCCTCTATCCCTTCTCTCTTTCCTCTCCCTCTAGCTCTTCTCTTTCCTCTCCCTCTATCTCTTCTCTCTTCTCTCTTTCCTCTCCCTCTATCTCTTCTCTCTTCCCACTCCCTGTATCTTTTCTCTCTTACCACTCCCTCTAGTCCTTCCCTCTTCCCACTCCCTCTCCCTCTTCTCGCTTTCCTCTCCCTCTCTCTTCCTTCTTTCCTCTCCCTCTTTCTCTTCTCTCTTCCCTCTCCCTCTATCTCTACTCTCTTTCCTCTCCCTCTATATTTTCTCGCTTCCCACTCTCTCTTTCTCTTTTCTCTTCCTTCTCCCTCTATCCCTTCCCTCTTCCCATTCCCTCTTTCTCTTTTCTCTTCATTCTCCCTCTATCCCTTCTCTCTTTCCTCTCCCTCTAGCTCTTCTCTTTCCTCTCCCTCTATCTCTTCTCTCTTCTCTCTTTCCTCTCCCTCTATCTCTTCTCTCTTCCCACTCCCTGTATCTTTTCTCTCTTACCACTCCCTCTAGTCCTTCCCTCTTCCCACTCCCTCTCCCTCTTCTCGCTTTCCTCTCCCTCTCTCTTCCTTCTTTCCTCTCCCTCTTTCTCTTCTCTCTTCCCTCTCCCTCTATCTCTACTCTCTTTCCTCTCCCTCTATATTTTCTCGCTTCCCACTCTCTCTTTCTCTGTTCTCTTTCCTCTCCCTCTTTTCTTTTCTCGCTTCCCTCTCCCTCTTTCTCTTCTCTCTTTCCTCTCTTTCTCTTTCTCTTCTCGCTTTCCTCTGCCTCTATCTCTTCTCTCTTTCCTCTCCCTCTAACTCTTCTCTCTTCCCTCTCCCTCTATCTCTCTTCTCTCTTACCTCTCCCTCTACCCCTTTTCTCTTTGCTCTCCCTCTATCCCTTCTCTCTTTCCTCTCCCTCTATCTCTTCTCTCTTCCCACTCCCTCTATGTCTACTCTCTTTCCTCTCCCTCTATCTCTTCTCTCTTCCCTCTCACTATATCTTTTCTCTCTTTCAACTCCCTGTATCCCTTCCCTCTTCCCACTTCCTCTCCCTCTTCTCTCTTTCCTCTCCCTCTCTCTTCTCTTTTTCCTCTCCCTCTTTCTCTTCTCTCTTCCCTCTCCCTCTATCTCTACTCTATTTCCTCTCCCTTTATATTTTCTCGCTTCCCACTCCCTCTTTCTCTTTTCTCTTCCTTCTCCCTCTATCCCTTCTCTCTTTCCTCTCCCTGATGGGTTGTGAGGGTCAGCTCTATGGACGTATAGTCAGTCTGAGAGGCCCGGGTCTGATGGGTTGCGAGGGTCAGCTCTATGGACGTATAGTCAGTCTGAGAGGCCCGGGTCTGATGGGTTGTGAGGGTCAGCTCTATGGACGTATAGTCAGTCTGAGAGGCCCGGGTCTGATGGGTTGTGAGGGTCAGCTCTATGGACGTATAGTCAGTCTGAGAGGCCTCTATCTCTTCTCTCTTCCCTCTCCCTATATCTTTTCTCCCTTTGCACTCCCTCTATCCTTTCCCTTTCCCCACTCCCTCTCCCTCTTCTCTCTTTCCTCTCCCTCTTCTCTCTTTCCTCTCCCTCTCTCTTCTCTCTTTCCTCTCCCTCTTTCTCTTCTCTCTTCCCTCTCCCTCTATCTCTACTCTCTTTCCTCTCCCTCTATATTTTCTCGCTTCCCACTCCCTCTTTCTCTTTTCTCTTCCTTCTCGCTCCATCCCTTCTCTCTTGCCTCTCCCTCTATCTCCTCGCTTTCCTCTCCCTCTTTCTCCTCTCTCTTTCCTCTATTTCTCTTTCTCTTCTCGCTTTCCTCTCCCTCTATCCCTTCTCTCTTTCCTCTCCCTCTAACTCTTCTCTCTTCCCTCTCCCTCTATTTCTTTTCTCTCTTCCCTCTCCCTCTATCTCTTCTCTTCCCACTCCCTCTAACCCTTCCCTCTTTCCACTCCCTCTATCCCTTCCCTCTTCCCACTCCCTCTCCCTCTTCTCTCCTTCCTCTCCCTCTCTCTCTCTACTCTCTTTCCTCTTCCTCTAACTCTTCTCTCTTCCCTCTGCCTCTATCTCTCTTCTCTCTTCCCTCTCCGTCTATCTCTTCTCTTCCCACTCCCTCTATCCCTTCCCTCTTTCCACTCCCTCTATCCCATCCCTCTTCCCACTCCCTCCTTCTTCTTTCTCTTCCTTCTCCCTCTATCTCTTCTCTCTTCTCTCTTTCCTCTCCCTCTATCTCTTCTCTCTTCCCACTCCCTCTATGTCTACTCTCTTTCCTCTCCCTCCATCTCTTCTCTCTTCCCTCTCCCTGTATCTTTTCTCTCTTACCACTCCCTCTAGTCCTTCCCTCTTCCCTCTCCCTCTCCCTCGTCTCTCTTTCCTCTCCCTCTCTCTTCTCTCTTTCCTCTCCCTCTTTCTCTTCTCTCTTCCCTCTCCCTCTATCTCTACTCTCTTTCCTCTCCCTCCATATTTTCTCGCTTCCCACTCTCTCTTTCTCTTTTCTCTTCCTTCTCCCTCTATCCCTTCTCTCTTTCCTCTCCCTATATCTCTTCTCTTTCCTCTCCCTCTTTTCTTTTCTCGCTTCCCTCTCCCTCTTTCTCTTCTCTCTTTCCTCTCTTTCTCTTTCTCTTCTCGCTTTCCTCTCCCTCTATCTCTTCTCTCTTTCCTCTCCCTCTAACTCTTCTCTCTTCCCTCTCCCTCTATCTCTCTTCTCTCTTCCCTCTCCCTCTATCTCTTCTCTTCCCACCCTCTCTATCCCTTCCCTCTTCCCACTCCCTCTATCTCTTCTCTCTTCATTCTCCCTCTATCTCTTCTGTCTTCCCACTCCCTCTATCTCTTTTCTCTCACTCTATCTCTTCTCTCTTACCTCTCCCTCTACCCCTTTTCTCTTTCCTCTCCCTTTATCCCTTCTCTCTTTCCTCTCCCTCTATCTCTTCTCTCTTCCCACTCCCTCTATGTCTACTCTCATTCCTCTCCCTCTATCTCTTCTCTCTTTCCTCTCACTATATCTTTTCTCTCTTTTAACTCCCTGTATCCCTTCCCTCTTCCCACTTCCTCTCCCTCTTCTCTCTTTCCTCTCCCTCTCTCTTCTCTTTTTCCTCTCCCTCTTTCTCTTCTCTCTTCCCTCTCCCTCTATCTCTACTCTCTTTCCTCTCCCTTTATATTTTCTCGCTTCCCACTCCCTCTTTCTCTTTTCTCTTCCTTCTCCCTCTATCCCTTCTCTCTTTCCTCTCCTTCTATCTCTTCTCTTTCCTCTCCCTCTTTTCTTTTCACGCTTCCCTCTCCCTCTTTCTCTTCTCTCTTTTCTCTCTTTCTCTTTCTCTTCTCGCTTTCCTCTTCCTCTATCCCTTCTCTCTTTCCTCTCCCTCTAACTCTTCTCTCTTCCCCTCTCCCTCTATCTCTCTTCTCTCTTCCCACTCCCTCTATGTTTACTCTCTTTCCTCTCCCTCTATATTTTCTCGCTACCCACTCCCTATTTCTCTTTTCTCTTCCTTCTCGCTCTATCCCTTCTCTCTTTCCTCTCCCTCTATCTCTTCTCTCTCCTCTCCCTCCTTTCTTTTTTGCCTTCCCTCTCCTTCCATCCCTTCTCTCTTTCCTCTCTCTTTCTCTTCTCGCTTTCCTCTCCCTCTATCTCTTCTTTCTTCCCTCTCCCTCTATCCCTTCCCTCTTCCCACTCCCTCCCCCTCTTCTTTCTTTTCTAACCCTCTCTCTGCTCTCTTTTCTCTCCCTCTTTCTCTTCTCTCTTCCCTCTCCCTCTATCTCTACTCTATTTCCTCTCCCTCTATATCTTCTCTTTCCTCTCCCTCTTCTCTCTTCTCTCTTCTCTCTTCACTCTCCCTCTATCCCTTCGCTCTTTCCTCTGCCTCTTTCTTTTCTCGCTTCCCTCTCCCTCTTTCACTTCTCGCTTTCCTCTCCCTCTATCTTTTCTCTCTTTCCTCTCCCTCTATCTCTTCTTTCTTCCCTCTTCCTCTATCTCTCTTCTCTCTTCCCTCTCCCTCTATCTCTTCCCTTCCCACTCCCTCTATCTCTTCTCTTTCCTGTCCCTCTATCTCTTCTCTCTTTCCTCTTCCTCCATCTTTTCTCTCTTCCACCTCCCTCTATCCCTTCCCTCTTCCCACTCCCTCTATCTCTTCTCTCTTCCTTCTCCCTCTATACCTTCTGTCTTCCCACTCCCTCTATCTATTTTCTCTCCCTCTTTCACTTCTCTCTTTTCTGTCCCTCTATCTCTTCTCTCTTCGTCTCTCCCTCATTCTCCCACTATCTATTCTGTCTTCGTTTCTCTCTAATTCTCCCTTTATCTCTTCTCTCCTCGTCTCTCTCTAATTCTTCCTCTATCTCTTCTCTCTTCGTCTCTCTCTCATTCTCCCTCTATATCTTCTCTCTTTTTGTCTTTTCCTAATTCCCCCGAATATCTCTTCTCTCTTCGTCTCTCCCTAATTCTCCCTCTCTCTTCTCTCTTCGTCTCTCTCTAATTCTCCCTCTATCTCTTCTCTCTTCGTCTCTCCCTAATTCTCCCTCTATCTCTTCTCTCTTCGTCTCTCTCATTCTCTCTCTATTTCTTATCTCTTCGTCTCTCCCTAATTCTCCCTCTATCTCTTCTCTCTCTTCTCTCTTTACCACTCTCATGTGCTTGGCCCTTCCTCGCTGGCACGTTACAGTACCCTGGGAAAGGCTTTGTTTATACCTCTCTCTCTCTCTCTCTTCATCACCTTACCTCTCTCTTTGGTAGCCATGGCAATGTCAATAAAAACACAACCAATATGCATGCATATATGGACAAAGAATCCCGAACGTTACAGTAGGTGGGAGTTTTCTATGGGACAGACCCCACTTTGTCGGGGTTCCATTGTCCACGCCTTGTGTTTACCCTGATGTATACGAGTTAGTTCGTTTGTTACTTTTTGCCATTATCCGCTTTCCATAGATACATAGATGTCATGTTGGCATCATATGCAAATGCAAGACTGTACCACATACATGACTGTAATGGACACGTAATGGTACGTAAAGTACAGTGGTATAACCAGCACCCGACGGCAATAGATAGGCACCTGTAACAGATACACACGTGTAATAGACACACACGTGCAATGGACACACATGTGTAATTGATACACACGTGTAATTGATACACACGTGTAATAGATAAACGTGTAATATATAAACGTGTAATAGATAAACGTGTAATAGATACACACGTGTAATATATAAACGTGTAATAGATACACGTGTAATAGATACGCGTGTAATAGATACACACCTGTAATATATACACGTGTAATAGATGAACACATGTAATATATGAACAAATGTAATAGATGAACACATGTAATAAACACACGTGTAATAGATACACACATGTAATAAATACACACGTGTAATAAATAAACGTGTAACAGATACACGTGTAATAGATGAACACATGTAATAGATAAACAGATGTAATAGATGAACACATGTAATAAACACACGTGTAATAGATACACACATGTAATAGACACACAAGTGTAATAGATACACCTGTAATAGACACACGTGTAATAGATGAACACATGTAATAGATACACATGTAATAGATGAACACATGTAATAGACACACGCGTATAATAGATGAAGACATGTAATAGATGAACACATGTAATAGATACACATGTAATAGATTAACACATGTAATAGACACACACGTTTAATAGATGAAGACATGTAATAGATGAACACATGTAATAGATACACATGTAATAGATGAACACGTGTAATAGATGAACACATGTAATAGATGAACACATGTAACAGACACACACACGCCGACTCAGAGGTCAGCTCTATGGACGTATAGTCAGTCTGAGAGGCCCGGGTCTGATGGGTTGTCAGGGTCAGCTCTATGGACGTATAGTCAGTCTGAGAGGCCCGGGTCTGATGGGTTGTGAGGGTCAGCTCTATGGACGTATAGTCAGTCTGAGAGGCCCGGGTCTGATGGGTTGTGAGGGTCAGCTCTATGGACGTATAGTCAGTCTGAGAGGCCCGGGTCTGATGGGTTGTGAGGGTCAGCTCTATGGACGTATAGTCAGTCTGAGAGGGCCGGGTCTGATGGGTTGTGAGGGTCAGCTCTATGGACGTATAGTCAGTCTGAGAGGCCCGGGTCTGATGGGTTGTGAGGGTCAGCTCTATGGACGTATAGTCAGTCTGAGAGGGCCGGGTCTGATGGGTTGTGAGGGTCAGCTCTATGGACGTATAGTCAGTCTGAGAGGCCCGGGTCTGATGGGTTGTGAGGGTCAGCTCTATGGACGTATAGTCAGTCTGAGAGGCCCGGGTCTGATGGGTTGTGAGGGTCAGCTCTATGGACGTATAGTCAGTCTGAGAGGCCCGGGTCTGATGGGTTGTGAGGGTCAGCTCTATGGACGTATAGTCAGTCTGAGAGGCCCGGGTCTGATGGGTTGTGAGGGTCAGCTCTATGGACGTATAGTCAGTCTGAGAGGCCCGGGTCTGATGGGTTGTGAGGGTTAGCTCTATGGACGTATAGTCAGTCTGAGAGGCCCGGGTCTGATGGGTTGTGAGGGTCAGCTCTATGGACGTATAGTCAGTCTGAGAGGCCCGGGTCTGATGGGTTGTCAGGGTCAGCTCTATGGACGTATAGTCAGTCTGAGAGGCCCGGGTCTGATGGGTTGTGAGGGTCAGCTCTATGGACGTATAGTCAGTCTGAGAGGCCCGGGTCTGATGGGTTGTGAGGGTCAGCTCTATGGACGTATAGTCAGTCTGAGAGGCCCGGGTCTGATGGGTTGTCAGGGTCAGCTCTATGGACGTATAGTCAGTCTGAGAGGCCCGGGTCTGATGGGTTGTGAGGGTCAGCTCTCTGGACGTATAGTCAGTCTGAAAGGCCCGGGTCTGATGGGTTGTGAGGGTCAGCTCTATGGACGTATAGTCAGTCTGAGAGGCCCGGGTCTGATGGGTTGTGAGGGTCAGCTCTATGGACGTATAGTCAGTCTGAGAGGCCCGGGTCTGATGGGTTGTGAGGGTCAGCTCTATGGACGTATAGTCAGTCTGAGAGGCCCGGGTCTGATGGGTTGTCAGGGTCAGCTCTATGGACGTATAGTCAGTCTGAGAGGCCCGGGTCTGATGGGTTGTGAGGGTCAGCTCTCTGGACGTATAGTCAGTCTGAAAGGCCCGGGTCTGATGGGTTGTGAGGGTCAGCTCTATGGACGTATAGTCAGTCTGAGAGGCCCGGGTCTGATGGGTTGTGAGGGTTAGCTCTATGGACGTATAGTCAGTCTGAGAGGCCCGGGTCTGATGGGTTGTGAGGGTCAGCTCTATGGACGTATAGTCAGTCTGAGAGGCCCGGGTCTGATGGGTTGTCAGGGTCAGCTCTATGGACGTATAGTCAGTCTGAGAGGCCCGGGTCTGATGGGTTGTGAGGGTCAGCTCTATGGACGTATAGTCAGTCTGAGAGGCCCGGGTCTGATGGGTTGTGAGGGTCAGCTCTATGGACGTATAGTCAGTCTGAGAGGCCCGGGTCTGATGGGTTGTCAGGGTCAGCTCTATGGACGTATAGTCAGTCTGAGAGGCCCGGGTCTGATGGGTTGTGAGGGTCAGCTCTCTGGACGTATAGTCAGTCTGAAAGGCCCGGGTCTGATGGGTTGTGAGGGTCAGCTCTATGGACGTATAGTCAGTCTGAGAGGCCCGGGTCTGATGGGTTGTGAGGGTCAGCTCTATGGACGTATAGTCAGTCTGAGAGGCCCGGGTCTGATGGGTTGTGAGGGTCAGCTCTATGGACGTATAGTCAGTCTGAGAGGCCCGGGTCTGATGGGTTGTCAGGGTCAGCTCTATGGACGTATAGTCAGTCTGAGAGGCCCGGGTCTGATGGGTTGTGAGGGTCAGCTCTCTGGACGTATAGTCAGTCTGAAAGGCCCGGGTCTGATGGGTTGTGAGGGTCAGCTCTATGGACGTATAGTCAGTCTGAGAGGCCCGGGTCTGATGGGTTGTGAGGGTCAGCTCTATGGACGTATAGTCAGTCTGAGAGGCCCGGGTCTGATGGGTTGTGAGGGTCAGCTCTATGGACGTATAGTCAGTCTGAGAGGCCCGGGTCTGATGGGTTGTGAGGGTCAGCTCTATGGACGTATAGTCAGTCTGAGAGGCCCGGGTCTGATGGGTTGTGAGGGTCAGCTCTATGGACGTATAGTCAGTCTGAGAGGCCCGGGTCTGATGGGTTGTGAGGGTTAACTGTGAACCGGACACTCCTAGGGCGTCGTAAGCAGGACATAATTATACCGGCAGGAAGAATGCTGACATGAATGATGGGTTTATCCACCTTACTCCTAGCGCCTGGCCGAAACGTCGGTCCAGCATTATGACGAACGCCGTCGCTTTGCGGTTGTCTACTAAACACCGACTGCAAGAACTCATTTGTGAGCCGGGCGAGAGTCAAAAACCGAAACGTAAACGTATCGGCGCTAACGGATCGCGATGCGTGTCAGTTTCGTGGAAACGTAGTGTAATGACTCTCATTTGTCTCGACCGAATCGTTACAAAAGTGTAGGTCAGGGCTAGTTATGATTCTACATTGATTTAACTATTTGTTTGTAATTAGCGTTTGGTGGCAGTGTTTCCTTTGGAAAGCCGATAGCCGGCGATCTAAAGATTTTTATAAAGGTTATCGAACATAAGGTCCGGGTCCAAAGTAGTATGGCAACCCCGTTCCCGTCCTAAAACCCCGGTGGGGACTTCGCACGGGGGTCAATCTTCTTAAACCGCCCGGAGGCTAAAACAGTGATCTTCCAGGGGGTTATCATCCTCCCCCAGGAGAACGCACCGCCTGTTCGGAGTCTCGGCGGTCTGACGCCTTTATCCAACAATCCAAACACATCCAAAACCACGATACGCTATTCCCAAGCGGAACCTATTTCGAGATGGCCATCGATGGTCCGTGTTATATTCGCAACCCTGGAGATGTCCGTCACCGCTCACCGCCTCGCGTGCGCCGGCAGGGACAGAAACCACCGAACAGCCGCTACCAAAAGGAAATGACAGGTTTTCAGCGCAGGAAAAAATAATTAGTGCAGCGCTCATTAAAATTTATTCTTTGTGCCAATAATCAGATTCCGTTTGAAGTGGAATTCATCTCTCTTGGCGAACCGTCTTGTCGCTTTCCGCCGCTATGGGGCGCTGTTTCCTTCTGAGAGAACCCAGACACGGATTTGCATTTTAAAAGAGGAGAGCCGGTTTCATCGCCGGGTACAATACAGAGGCCTGTCGACATGAAAAGATCCAGACTATTTTTTTTGTTTTTGTATATTTCTGGTGGTCGCAATTTAGGCGATTGACGAAGCGAAATGAGCACAAGGCGAGTTGTCTGACGAATGCGGTCGGTGGGCTGAGAGCCCGGTCTGCGTGGCCCACGAGAGAGTGGGGGGGAGAGGATGACATCAATGGGGAGAAACTGGCGTGCTTTGATCTAGGCCAGTTTTATGTGGTGGGGATATGGCGGGGATGGGGCGAAATGCGGCGGGATTGAGCGGGGATAGGGCGGGATGGGGCGGGGAGCGGATGGGGCTGGGAGGGGGCGGGAGGGGGCGGGGAGGGGGCGGGTAGCTTGGATCCTGAATATAATTTCGCTGACCACTCTGTCGACGTGACTCGGGATGGTTTGCGGCACATGACCCACCATAGGCCATCCTGCAAATAATCAAATCACAAGTGCTATATTTCAGGGCTGGTTTTTTGTTCATTCCGCGTCAGTGAAGGGAAGACAAGAGACTCCGAGCAGATAAAGTAAAAAGAAGTCTTTCTCCAATAAAACATCGGCAATCTGCCTGACCTGTTGGCGTAATTTACCTGGCGCTTTGTCCTACCAAGCTTACATGTTGAGAGGGGTGAGCGGAGGTGGGGGGTGGGGGGTGGGGGGGGGGGCTGCGGCACCACTCTCGAGGAGCTATCGTCCTCTCGGACTGGGCGATGTTTTCAGACAGGATATTATCTTATTAAAACATACGTCAGAGGACATTACCGTCGCGTCGCTTGTGACATGAATTGCTGTCCGTCCAGGGACAAAAAACCGAACATCATTACTCTGAAGTACAATAAAATACGCATATAAATAACTTCATGGAACATGAAGGATTCAGACGGAGGGGGAGGGGGGGGGGGGGTCGCCGGCCTGTAGTGTGGTGAAGGGAGTTTGTTCACTGGTACACGGGCTGGTGAAGGGAGTATCTTGGCTTGATCACTGGTACACTGGCTGGTGATTATAGTAATTCATCCAATTTACAGTAAGCAGTTATTGTAGTAATATATTTCCTCGACCCTGGCGTTTTCACTGGGCCACTGGGCCATGACATATTGGTTTGGCCACGTGGTCCTAACATACAAGTCTGATCTACACAAATTGCTCATTAATTCGGGTTTCCATATCATGACAAGATAGGCGTCGCTGCCATCAAACAGAAGGCTAAAGCTTGGTGTGCATCTGCGTTTGGTGTACAAGACAACGTAGAATGGCTGTATGAAACTTAAAATGGCTATATGAAACTTAAAATGGCTATATGAAACTTAAAGTGGCTATATGAAACTTAAAATGGCTATATGAAACTTAAAATGGCTATATGAAACTTAGAATGGCTATATGAAACTTAGAATGGCTACATGAAACTTAGAATGGCTATATGGAATTTAGAATGGCTACAAACTTCGAATGGCTACAAACTTAGAATGGCTACATGAAACTTACACTGGCTACATGAAACATGAAACAATTTAGATGGTTGGTTGGTTATATATTCAGGACGCTTTCACCACTTTGGTCGTATCGCGTCAATGGGAGAAGGAAGAGAGCATGGAGCCATGTCCCCAGGGGTAACCCCCTACTCTTTGCGAAGAAGGATATGGGATCTTTATCCTGCGATCACACAGACATGGCCACAGCGCGGCTCAAACTACATACCCACGTGCCGTTAGGCTCTCAGGTGGCCAGAGCACTCAAGGCGAGCTCTCTAACCCAGTGAGATATCTGGCCGGCCCAATGTGAAACTTAGAATTGATATACCAAACTGTAAGAACTGCTATATTAAACTTAGAATGGCTATATTAAACTTAGAGTGGCTATTCTAAACTTAGAATGGCTATATTATGGCTATGGTAATATGTTAGAGTAGAATGGATGTGTTAGGCTGTAAGAACATGAACAAGAACATGAACAAAATATACGCTTAATTGCTGAAATGTTATCATGCAGGCATTTAGCTAGCATTCTAAATTGATAGAATAAATGCATTAAAGTTCTAGCATAAATATATTCGAATAAATTTTAAACTATTAGCATAAATGTAAAACTATTAGAATAATGTAAAACTGTTAGAATAAATGTAAAACTGTTAGAATAAATGTAAAACTGTTAGAATAAATGTAAAACTGTTAGAATAAATGTAAAACTGTTAGAATAAATGTAAAACTGTTAGAATAAATGTAAAACTGTTGAACTAAATAAGTTAAATTGTTAAACTAAATAATTTAAATTGTTAAACTAAATAAGTTAAATTGTTAAACTAAGTAAGTTAAATTGTTAAACTAAATATGTTAAATCACCCACATCCCTCCGTGTCCAGGCCTGCACAACCCCCACCACCACCCACCTCCCGCGGCCAGGTTGACCTGTATGGCTCTATGGATTAGCCTCCCCGCAGTGCATTCTGATCGCCTGCGCCAGGAGGACGCCTGGTCGAAGCCGGACTCCTTGGCCCCCGACCACTGCAGCCTCCCTCATCCATATATAGTACTGCGGTCAGTTGTTTTCCCCCATAGACCTAAGATATCTTTTTGTGAGCGTAAAAACGCCGTCGGCGCGGAACATGTCGCATCATTTGCATCACAAAGTAACATCACCAGCCTCCGCGCTTCAGCCAATGTGACAAAACATTGTTTTCCCTGAACTCACCACAACAATGCCAGCATTGTTACTGGCTACGGTCATCTATTTTTCTGGCAGGCTATAGTGACAGGGAGGGTAGGGGAGGCTTTCTGACATCCATTTCCCTGACAGCGCCGTGTGACTGGCTTAGGGTGAGGTGCACAGGAGTCTTGTCCCCGCCCCCCTCCCCCGGGACTCCTCAGGAGGGGGACCCTCTCCCCTGCCTCCCCTTGGCAGGCCCACAATACATGATGGATCCTGTGTCTTGTAATCGTCTGGGTCGGGCAATGTATACACACGGAGCGAAGGTGGCCAGGGTTCAATACTAATAGCCAGGGATCTTTCAATCATTTCAAGACGGGGCGCCCCACCTGTAACACCCACCTGTAATGCCCATCTGTAACACCCACCTTTAACTCCCACCTGTAACACCAACCTTTAACACCCACCTGTAACACCCACCTGTAACACCCACCTACAACACCAACCTTTAACACCCACCTGTAACACCCACCTGTTACACCAACCTGTAACACCACTTGTGACACCGACCTATATCACCAACCTGTAACACCCTTCTGCAACAACCACCTCAAACACCCACCTGTAGCGCCCACCTGTAGCACCCACCTGTAACACCGACCCTGTGATACCCACCTGTAACAACCACCTCAAACACCCACCTCTAACACCCACCTGTAACAGCCACCTTTAACATCCACCTGTAACAGCCACCTGTGACACCCACTTGTAAAACCCACCTGTAACAACCACCTCAAACACCCAACACTAACGCCCACCTGTAACTCCCACCTTTAACACCCACCTGTAACAACCACTTGTAGAACCCACCTGTAACACTCACCTATAACATCCACCTGTAACACCCACCTGTAGCGCCCACCTGTAGCACCCACCTGTAACACCCACTTGTAAAACCCACCTGTAACAACCACCTCAAACACCCACCTGCAACACCCACCTGCAACACCCACCTGTAACACCCACCTGTAACACCCACCTGTAACACCCACCTGTAACACCCACCTGTAACACCCACCTGCAACTCCAACCTGTAACACCCACCTGTAACACCCACCTGTAGCGCCCACCTGTAGCACCCACCTGTAACACCGACCCTGTGATACCCACCTGTAACAACCACCTCAAACACCCACCTCTAACACCCACCTGTAACAGCCACCTTTAACATCCACCTGTAACAGCCACCTGTGACACCCACTTGTAAAACCCACCTGTAACAACCACCTCAAACACCCAACTCTAACGCCCACCTGTAACTCCCACCTTTAACACCCACCTGTAACAACCACTTGTAGAACCCACCTGTAACACTCACCTATAACATCCACCTGTAACACCCACCTGTAGCGCCCACCTGTAGCACCCACCTGTAACACCCACTTGTAAAACCCACCTGTAACAACCACCTCAAACACCCACCTGCAACACCCACCTGCAACACCCACCTGTAACACCCACCTGTAACACCCACCTGTAACACCCACCTGTAACACCCACCTGTAACACCCACCTGCAACTCCAACCTGTAACACCCACCTGTAACACCCACCTGTAACACCCACGTATAGCACCCACCTGTAACAACCACCTAAAACACACATGTAGCACCCTCTTGTAACACACACGTGTAGCACCCACCTGTAGCACGCACCTGTAACAACCACCTGAAACACACACGTAGCACCCTCTTGTAACACACACGTGTAGCACCCACCTGTAGCACCCACCTCCAACACCCACCTGTAAGACCCAAATGTAACACTCACCTGTAACACCCACCTTTAACACCCACCTGTAACACCCAAATGTAACACCCACCTGTAACACCCACCTGTAACAACCACCTGTAACACCCACCTCAAACACCCACCTCCAACAATGCGGCAGCGAACCTCCCTTGGCCGCTTGGTAAGCACACTGACCTCCAGGGTCCTTGTTCACAAAATTACTTATTAGGAAGAAAATATATTTGCTTGAGTAAAAAGGAATTAGTCCATCAGGAATTTATCAGAGAACCGTTTCACAAACATTCCCAAGTAATTCAAATAAGATTCTAGAGAATTTTCTTGCGAAAATTTACTCTAGAATTTACTTGGGAATATTTGTGAACACGGGCCCAGAACTACAGGTCATGGGTTCGCACCCTGTTAACTGCATCTGGACCTGTTTTATCCAATTAATTTATTCATTATTCGTTGAGATTTCTGGGCCCAGTTTAGTCTTTATGTACACAAAATTGGCCTAAGACACCAACATATCCTTCATGAAGCAGACACGCCTCATCGCTGGATTACCAGCTCCAGATTCCCTCTTTCCCGTCCTGGCGAAGTCAGTAGCTCCACCTTTTTTATGAAACCCTCCTTAATCCTAAAACCGTTCCACGACCTGTAATGGAACTCAGGGGCCAACACATCACTTTGGTTTATAGATGGGCGGCGAAATGTTGGTACCAGCGGCTGATGCTGATCCCTGAATGGGGAAGCGTGTCGGTGGTAGATCGGGGGTGTCGGGGGTAGAGCAAAGGTAGCGGCGGGGGATAGGAGGAGGGCGTCAGGTTTTGGTTATGATTATTCGCTATAATCAGATAACAGATTGAAGAACGTATAAAACATTGTAGGTTCTATAAAACGCTGTAGGTGCTCCCAAATTAATTCGTCAGCCCCCCCCCCCCCCGGTCCCCAAATAATTCGTTAGCACTCCCTCCCCAATAATTTGCCCCCCCCCACCAACCCGTCCAGAGGACTCTCAGCCGGTGCAGTAGTCGCCTTGGCCTACACTACAGCTGTGTATGCGTCTAGCGGAGCCTTGTGGCTGGACTACATAATTCCCAGTTTTTAGTCGTCATTCAAGAGGCTAACAAGTTCTTGGCTCTCCACATCAATTTAAAACGTCCCAGTCTGAATGCGTCAAGCTGGGTAAAAAACACTCATCGTTTGCTCGGCTTACTTTGCAGCTTCCAGGAGGAAAAGCTGATTTTTCGGTGTTTTCTTTTCCTCGAGTTTAATCTTCCAGAAAGTGAAGAGTGAAGGCATGTAACAAAAAAGAAGAATTATTTTAACTACTTCGGGGAACATGGATTTTGCTCGGTTCGTGATATTCTAAGGAAAGCACATACGTATTCAAAGCATGCTTGGTTCGCGTGCGTGCGTTTGTGCGTTACTTTCGGAATTCTAGCTGACAGGAGAGCTATGAAGGATGGTTTCGGTGGAATCGTGACGATAAGGGAAGTCTGCCCTATGGACCACACTGCTCTGATGTTAACAGGTTCTTACAGGTTGACATTATTCGGTGTCTCCAATTTGAGGCGGTCTCTAACTACACGTATTATACCACGATAATAAGGCATATAATCCGGTAATCTGATGTCATAATGGGGCACCCACAGCACAGTGTGTGACGGAACCGTGGACGGATATGTTTTCAGACCACTCTTGTGCACACAGGGCCCCATGAGCCTCGCGTAATGAGATGATTGATACGAAACTAAACTCCAGATGCAGACGCCGAGCGTGCTCGAGGCTTAAAGTAATATGTTCTGTAATTTCTGGTATTACCTATCTCTTTTCTATGTAAAATAGGTATATTCTGTCTTGAATTTAAATCCTGAAAGCATGTGGGCTATCCAGAGACAAGCTATTTTGTTCACCGGAAACAGAATTTGGTGGCCGGCTTAAGATCCTGCGCGCATGTTTGCTGTTCGGTATTCTGTGGGAGGTTGCAATGGGGAGGGGGATGGTGTTCACAGATCACGAAGAATAATTTTTTTTATTCCCAGGTTATGATGAATTAAAAAGGTTAACTCCCAGTATGCATAGGAAGGGCGGATACATGATTTAAATTGGCGGTTTCTCGATTCACCGTTATTTAATATTAAAATTCCCAGTTTACGATTAATGAAAGTCCTTGATCACGACGGTCGCCGTTCACGAAGAATTATTTGCCTCATTCCGATTTCGCTGTAAAATGAAAACCCGATTCCCGAGGAACTGAAATACCCCTTGCCCCCCGCTTCTCTGTGGTGTCGACAGCGGCTCTCTAGGACGTCCGCGCGCGATAAAAGCGAGATATAAAGCGAGATAAAAACATATACATCATAATTTTGAGATGCTTTTAGTCTTGATTCTAAAATGTAAAAAAATCTAAGATGGCGCATGTAAGTATACTGCATGTACTATAAACCCGGGTCTGTTGGTCTGTTCAAACCTCAGCGCGCTACCGACTAAGCTAAAGCGGTCCCCTCCCTGGGAGACCGGGGCGTCTTTGATCTGCTCGGTCCCTGGCGTCACAGGGGCTCCTGACCCGCTTAACCACAAGGCGGTTATTAAGCAGTGCCTTCATGGCCACATCAATGATACCCAGGCTTGGGCCGGACAAAGGCCATCCAGCCAACGCCAGAGTGATCGAGGCATGTCCCCAACTGAAACAAAGTCAGGGACCAGGACAATTAGACACAAGCCACCCGCCACTGGGGTGTATACTGATTTATTACTGTAAGCCGACCATCATACAAAATTATCTGATGTATCGCTGTTCATAGTCTATAGCGGTCAGTAGTCAGCACTATCCCTTCTCTCTCGCACTATCTCTCCCCCTCCCCCCCCCCCCTCTCTCTCACTGCCTCTTGCCCTCTCTCTTTCACACTCCCTGTCAGTCAATCAATCTCCCAGTAGGAGGATTCGGCAGCGTTCCCCGTGACCTGGACCACAAACACTCTCCTCAACGGCCACAGCTAATCGCTAGATGGCGCCCCACACGGTGTCCAAGGAAGACATTTATTATACTGAGTGCATTTTTTTTTCACTTCGCTATTTGTATCATTCGAAAGCAAATTAGCGATTTACTTTGGGGTTTCAATCCCGTCAGTTCTTTTCATTTGTTTTAAATATTAATATACGAAAAGGAATTCAAAGCAAAGCATAATCCAATTTTGTACTATACACTCCCTTCACGACTGCGGGAGTAAATGGAATGAGTACTAGCCACTATATAGAACCGTCCAGCCAGATTCCTGCTCCAGGCTGGACACATGACATTCATGCCAGATTCGCGCCCAATCCGACTGCTGATATCAACAACAGCCACAGTCGGCAATGGGAGCGGCTTGGGCCCACATAATGGCCGTCCGCCCCCCCCCCCAGGCCACCCGCCACCCACCGACCGCGCGGCCCCGAGAACCCCCCAAAACCCATTTCTGTGTCGTGACATTCCCAAGTCAGCATCCCCTGCCACCCCTCATTCCCCACCCCCCTCCCCCTCACTCCTCACTGAGTCCCGCCGTCCAATCCTCTTGGTAACTACCTCCCTGCCCCCCCCCTCTACATCGCCACCCCCCTGGGGGGGGGGGCGTTCATCCGGCGGCTTTCGGTGTCTGATTAAAGCTGGACAATGGTATAATAAAATTCTAAATTAAATTGTCGCCGTAATTAGGCGAGGAGACCACCACCCCACCCCAAACACCCCCACCGCACACCACCCCCAAAACCCCCACAGCACACCACCCTCAACACCCCCACCGCACACCACCCCCAACACCCCCACCGCACACCACCCCCAAAACCCCCACCGCACACCACCCCCAACACCCCCACCGCATACCACCCCAAACACCCCCACCGCACACCACCCCCACCGCAACCCCCCAACACCCCCTGCCGCACACCACCCCCACCACCCCCACCGCACACCACCACTACCGCACACCACCCCAACACACCCTACCGCACAGCACCCCCAACACCCCCACCGCACACCACCCTCAACGCCCCCCCACCTGTTCCCTCACTCCCGAGATCTCTACACTTCCCCCGCCCCGCACCCCTTTCCCCACTGCATACAAGCTCCCACAGTAATAGTCTTTGCTTTCGAACTATAAAAATGTGGTGGAGATGGCTATTAAGTTCCAGGCGCAATAAATGTTAATATCGGGGCGCCGGGGGAGGTGCTGTTCATGAAAGTCAGGAGTGTAATGTCTCTGGTGACTCCAGTCGCGGTGGGCCAATGATTTTTAGTGTGTTTCCAGACATGAAGAAATGGTTTTTGTGTTACCATGCCTGATGTAGTGGCGTTTGGGTGTTTCCAGGAATGAAGAAATGATTTCTGCGTGTTACTATGCCTAAAGAAATGGCTTTTGCGTGTTACCATGCCCGAGGAAGTGGCTTTTGGAGGTTTCCAAGGCATGAAAAAATGGTTTGTGCGTGTTTCCAGGCATTAAGAAATGTTTTTGTGTGTTTCCAGGCATTAGGAATTGTTCTTGTGTGTTTCCAGGCATTAAGAAATGTTTTTATGTGTTTCCAGGCGTTAAGAAATGTTCCTATGTGTGTCCAGACATTAAGAAATGTTTTTGTTTGTTTTCATGCATGAAGAAATATGGTGTGTGCTTCCAGGCATGAAGAAATGTTTTTGTCTTACCAGGCATTAAGAAATGCTTTATGTGTGTTACCAGGCATTAAGAAATGCTTTTTGTGTGTTACCAGGCATTAAAAATGCTTCTTGTGTGTTACCAGGCATTAAGAAATGGTTTTTGTGTATTACCAGGAATTAAGAAATGTTTTTTGTGTGTTACCAGGCATGAAGAAATGTTGTGTGTTTCCAGGCATGAAGAAATGTTTTTGTGCGTTGCCAGGCATTAAGCAATGTCTTTCGTGTGTTTCCCGGCATTAAGAAATGTTTTTGTGTGTTGCCAGGCATAAAGAAATGTTGTGTGTTGCGATGCAATAAAAATGTTTTTGTGTGTTTCCAGGCATTAACAAATGTTTTTGTTTGTTTCCAGGCATTAAGAAATGTTTTTGCGTGTTTACAGGTATCAAAAAAGTATTTGTGTATTTCCAGGCAGGAAGAAATGCTCTTGTGTGTTACCAGGCATTACGAAATGTGTTTGTGTATAATCAAGCCCTTAAGAAACGTTTATATGTACATGTATTTCCAGGCATGAGGAGATGGTTTTACGTGTTATCAGGGGGCAGGCACTGACTTTATTTCTTGATCTTACAGCTGTCATCAACCTTTGAGATCCGGACGCAATTTAGTCATCTGGCCTAGGCTTGAGTGCACTTACACTTTAGTGCAACTTACACTTTACAATGTACTTTGAAACCAGAGGTGAAAAAGACAGCGACGCTCCAACACCTCACGAACCGCGCGTCTTGTATTCTTGACGTCACATCGCAGCCCGAAGACATCAGAATGCTACAGCGCCCCTGACGACCAGAATGGAACTAGTGTAGTAATCCCTCCAGAGATTTTTTTTAGCTTCACCGACGACCTTGTTTTCAAGAGCAGCGCAAGGTTTATTTTCAGTTTAAAGGCCGGGCATTCAATTACGGCAAGGTTCCGAGCCATTAGCCGTTACGGTGGGCAGGGCCAGAGACATATCCCCAGGACGTGCGCTCTACGAGTCGTCAAGCACACAGGGCCAAGCGCTCGGGCTGAATGCAGACAAAGACCTGATTGGGTAATATACCGGTGACGTCACGATGACGTCACGCGTTAACTGTTAAGCTTAGGCACAGTGGAGCACCGAAAGTCGGCTGGAGTCGTAGGAAAGTAACTACCCGGGTGCAGGGTGAGAGGGTGGGGGGGGGGGTTATGGGGGGAGTGGGGGGAGGGGTCTTTAAGGGGAATATTGAGTCTGATAAGCGGGGGCGCACGAGCGCAATGTTGGGATGGAAGGGCTACGGGGAGTCCGAAATTGGCACATATCGAGTAACCACTGCTTCGTCTCTCTCTAATTCCCCCTCTATCTCTTCTTTCTTTCTGTCTTTTCCTAATTCTCCCTCTATCGCTTCTCTCTTCGTCTCTCTCTAATTCTCCCTCTATCTCTTTTCTCTTCGTCTCTCCCTAATTCTCCCTCTATCTCTTCTCTCTTCGTCTCTCTAATTCTACCTCTATCTCTTCTCTCTTCGTCTCCCTCTAATTCTTCCTCTATCTCTTCTCTCTGCGTCTCTCCCTAATTCTCCCTCTATCTCTTCTCTCTTCGTCTCTCCCTAATTCTCACTCTATGTCTTCTCTCTTCGTCTGTCTCTAACTCTCCCTCTATCTCTACTCTCTTTTTGTCTTTTCCTAATTCCCCCGTCTATCTCTTCTCTCTTCGTCTCTCCCTAATTCTCCCTCTATCTCTTCTGTCTTCGTCTCTCTCTAATTCTCCCTCTATCTCTTCTCTCTTCGTCTCTCACTAATTCTCCCTCTATCTCTTCCCTCTTCGTCTCTCCCTAGTTCTCCCTCTATCTCTTCTCTCTTCGCCTCTCCCTAATTCTCCTCTATCTCTTCTCTCTTCGTCTCTCTCTAATTCTCCCTCTATCTCTTCTGTCTTTGCTTGTCTTTAATTCTCCTTTGATCTCTTCTCTCTTCGCCTCTCTCTAATTCTTCCTCTATCTCTTCTCTCTTCGTATCTTCCTAATTCTCCCTCTATCTCTTCTGTCTTCGTCTCTCTCTAATTCCACCGTCTATCTCTTCTCTCTTCGTCTCTCTCTAATTCTCCCTCTCTCTTCTCACTTCGTGTCTCTCTCATTCTCTCTCTATGTCTTCTCTCTGCGTCTCTCCCTAATTCTCCTTCTATCTCTTCTCTCTTCGTCTCTTTCAAATTCTCCCTCTATCTCTTCTCTCCTCGTCTGTCTCTCATTCTCCCTCTATCTCTTCTCTCTTTTGTCTTTTCCTATTTCCCCCGTCTATCTCTTCTCTCTTCGTCTCTCCCTAATTCTCCTTCTATCTCTTCTCTCTTCGTCTCTCTCTAATTCTCCCTCTACCTCTTCTCTCTTCGTCTCTCCCTAATTCTCTCTCTCCCTCTTCTCTCTTCGTCTCTCCTAATTCTGCCTCTATCTCTTCTCTCTTCGTCTCTATCTAATTTTCCCTCTATCTCTTCTCTCTTCGTCTCTCTCTAATTCTCCCTCTACCTCTTCTCTCTTCGTCTCTCCCTAATTCTTCCTTTATCTCTTCTCTCTTCGTCTCTTCGTCTCTCTCTAATTCTCCCTCTATTTCTTCTCTTTTAGTCTCTCCCTAATTCTCCCTCTATCTCTTCTCGCTTTGTTTCTCTCTAATTCTCCCTCTATCTCTTCTCTTCGTCTCTTTCTAATTCTCCTTTTATCTCTTCTCTCTTCGTCTCTCCCTAATTCTCCCTCTATCTCTTCTCTCTTCGTCTCTCTCATTCTCTCTCTATTTCTTCTCTCTTCGTCTCTCCCTAATTCTCCCTCTATATCTTCTGTCCCTTCTCTCTTTACCACTCTCATGTGCTTGACCCTTCCTCGCTGGCACGTTAGAGTACCCTGGGAAAGGCTTTGTTTATACCTCTCTCTCTCTCTCTTCATCACCTTACCTCTCTCTTTGGTAACCATGGCAATGTCAATAAAAACACAACCAATATGCATGCATATATGGACAAAGAATCCCGAACGTTACAGTAGGTGGGAGTTTTCTATGGGACAGACCCCACTTTATCGGGGTCCCATTGTCCACGCCTTGTGTTTACCCTGACGTACACGAGTTATTCGTTTGTTACTTTTTGCCATTATCCGCTTTCCATAGATACATAGATGTCATTTTGGCATCATATGCAAATGCAAGACTGTACCACATACATGCCTGTAATAGACACGTAATGGTACGTAAAGTACAGTGGTATAACAAGCGCCCGACGGCAATAGATAGGCACCTGTAACAGATACACACGGGTAATAGACACACACGTGCAATAGACACACATGTGTAATTGATACACACGTGTAATAGATACACACCTGTAACAGATACACACCTGGAATAGATACACACCTGTAACAGATACACGCCTGCAATAGATACAGACGTGTAATATATAAACGTGTAATAGATAAACGTGTAATAGATACACACGTGTAATAGATACACACGTGTAATAGATACACACGTGTAATAGATACACCTGTAATAGATACACACATGTAATAGATACACACGTGTAATATATAAACGTGTAATAGATACACCTGTAATAGATACACGTGTAATAGATACACGTGTAATAGATAAACAAGTGTAATAGATACACGTGTAATAGATGAGCACATGTAATAAAAACACATGTAATAGATACACACATGTAATAGAAACACACATGTAATAGATACACGTGTAATAGATAGACACATGTAATAGATACACACGTGTAATAGATACACGTGTAATAGATGAACACATGTAATAAACAAACCTGTAATAGATACACGTGTAATAGATAAACACGTGTAATAGATAAACGTGTAATAGATAAACGTGTAATAGATACACGTGTAATAGATACACACATGTAATAGATACACACGTGTAATATATAAACGTGTAATAGATACACCTGTAATAGATACACGTGTAATAGATACACGTGTAATAGATAAACAAGTGTAATAGATACACGTGTAATAGATGAGCACATGTAATAAAAACACATGTAATAGATACACACATGTAATAGAAACACACATGTAATAGATACACGTGTAATAGATACACACATGTAATAGATACACACGTGTAATAGATACACGTGTAATAGATGAACACATGTAATAAACAAACCTGTAATAGATACACGTGTAATAGATAAACACGTGTAATAGATAAACGTGTAATAGATAAACGTGTAATAGATACACGTGTAATAGATACATACATGTAATAGACACACGTGTAATAGATGAACACGTGTAATAGATGAACACATGTAATAGATGAACACATGTAATAGATGAACACATGTAATAGACACACACACGCCGACTAAGAGGACAGCTCTATGGACGTATAGTCAGTCTGAGAGGCCCGGGTCTGATGGGTTGTGAGGGTCAGCTCTATGGACGTATAATCAATCTGAGAGGTCCGGGTCTGATGGGTTGTGAGGGTCAGCTCTATGGACGTATAGTCAGTCTGAGAGGCCCGGGTCTGATGGGTTGTGAGGGTCAGCTCTATGGACGTATAGTCAGTCTGAGAGGCCCGGGTCTGATGGGTTGTGAGGGTCAGCTCTATGGACGTATAGTCAGTCTGAGAGGCCCTGGTCTGATGGGTTGTGAGGGTCAGCTCTATGGACGTATAGTCAGTCTGAGAGGCCCGGGTCTGATGGGTTGTCAGGGTCAGCTCTATGGACGTATAGTCAGTCTGAGAGGCCCGGGTCTGATGGGTTGTGAGGGTCAGCGCTATGGACGTATAGTCAGTCTGAGAGGCCCGGGTCTGATGGGTTGTGAGGGTCAGCTCTATGGACGTATAGTCAGTCTGAGAGGCCCGGGTCTGATGGGTTGTGAGGGTCAGCTCTATAGACGTATAATCAGTCTGAGAGGCCCGGGTCTGATGGGTTGTGAGGGTCAGCGCTATGGACGTATAGTCAGTCTGAGAGGCCCGGGTCTGATGGGTTGTGAGGGTCAGCTCTATGGACGTATAGTCAGTCTGAGAGGCCCGGGTCTGATGGGTTGTGAGGGTCAGCTCTATGGACGTATAGTCAGTCTGAGAGGCCCGGGTCTGATGGGTTGTGAGGGTCAGCTCTATGGACGTATAGTCAGTCTGAGAGGCCCGGGTCTGATGGGTTGTGCGGGTCCGCTCTATGGGCGTATAGTCAGTCTGAGAGGCCCGGGTCTGATGGGTTGTGAGGGTCAGCGCTATGGACGTATAGTCAGTCTGAGAGGCCCGGGTCTGATGGGTTGTGAGGGTCAGCTCTATGGACGTATAGTCAGTCTGAGAGGCCCGGGTCTGATGGGTTGTGAGGGTCAGCGCTATGGACGTATAGTCAGTCTGAGAGGCCCGGGTCTGATGGGTTGTGAGGGTCAGCTCTAAGGACGTATAGTCAGTCTGAGAGGCCCGGGTCTGATGGGTTGTAAGGGTCAGCGCTATGGACGTATAGTCAGTCTGAGAGGCCCGGGTCTGATGGGTTGTGAGGGTCAGCTCTAAGGACGTATAGTCAGTCTGAGAGGCCCGGGTCTGATGGGTTGTAAGGGTCAGCTCTATGGACGTATAGTCAGTCTGAGAGGCCCGGGTCTGATGGGTTGTGAGGGTCAGCTCTATGGACGTATAGTCAGTCTGAGAGGCCCGGGTCTGATGAGTTGTGAGGGTCAGCGCTATGGACGTATAGTCAGTCTGAGAGGCCCGGGTCTGATGGGTTGTGAGGGTCAGCTCTATGGACGTATAGTCAGTCTGAGAGGCCCGGGTCTGATGGGTTGTGAGGGTCAGCTCTCTGGACGTATAGTCAGTCTGAGAGGCCCGGGTCTGATGGGTTGTGAGGGTCAGCTCTATGGACGTATAGTCAGTCTGAGAGGCCCGGGTCTGATGGGTTGTGAGGGTTAACTGTGAACCGGACACTCCTAGGGCGTCGTAAGCAGGACATAATTATACCGGCAGGAAGAATGCTGACATGAATGATGGGTTTATCCACCTTACGTCTAGCGCCTGGCCGAAACGTCGGTCCAGCATTATGACGAACGCCGTCGCTTTGCGGTTGTCGACTAAACACCGACTGCAAGAACTCATTTGTGAGCCGGGCGAGAGTCAAAAACCGAAACGTAAACGTATCGGCGCTAACGGATCGCGATGCGTGTCAGTTTCGTGGAAACGTAGTGTAATGACTCTCATTTGTCTCGACCGAATCGTTACAAAAGTGTAGGTCAGGGTTAGTTATGATTCTACAATGATTTAACTATTTGTTTGTAATTAGCGTTTGGTGGCAGTGTTTCCTTTGGAAAGCCGATAGCCGGCGATCTAAAGATTTTTATAAAGGTTATCGAACATAAGGTCCGGGTCCAAAGTAGTATGGCAACCCCGTTCCCGTCCTAAAACCCCGGTGGGGACTTCGCACGGGGGTCAATCTTCTTAAACCGCCCGGAGGCTAAAACAGTGATCTTCCAGGGGGTTATCATCCTCCCCCAGGAGAACGCACCGCCTGTTCGGAGTCTCGGCGGTCTGACGCCTTTATCCAACAATCCAAACACATCCAAAACCACGATACGCTATTCCCAAGCGGAACCTATTTCGAGATGGCCATCGATGGTCCGTGTTATATTCGCAACCCTGGAGATGTCCGTCACCGCTCACCGCCTCGCGTGCGCCGGCAGGGACAGGAACCACCGAACAGCCGCTACCAAAAGGAAATGACAGGTTTTCAGCGCAGGAAAAAATAATTAGTGCAGCGCTCATTAAAATTTATTCTTTGTGCCAATAATCAGATTCCGTTTGAAGTGGAATTCATCTCTCTTGGCGAACCGTCTTGTCGCTTTCCGCCGCTATGGGGCGCTGTTTCCTTCTGAGAGAACCCAGACACGGATTTGCATTTTAAAAGAGGAGAGCCGGTTTCATCGCCGGGTACAATACAGAGGCCTGTCGACATGAAAAGATCCAGACTATTTTTTTTGTTTTTGTATATTTCTGGTGGTCGCTATTTAGGCGATTGACGAAGCGAAATGAGCACAAGGCGAGTTGTCTGACGAATGCGGTCGGTGGGCTGAGAGCCCGGTCTGCGTGGCCCACGAGAGAGTGGGGGGGGGACATCAATGGGGAGAAACTGGCGTGCTTTGATCTAGGCCAGTTTTATGTGGTGGGGATATGGCGGGGATTGGGCGAAATGCGGCGGGAGTGAGCGGGGATAGGGCGGGATGGGGCGGGGAGAGGATGGGGCTGGGAGGGGGCGGGAGGGGGCGGGGAGGGGGCGGGTAGCTTGGATCCTGAATATAATTTCGCTGACCACTCTGTCGACGGGACTCGGGATGGTTTGCGGCACATGACCCACCATAGGCCATCCTGCAAATAATCAAATCACAAGTGCTATATTTCAGGGCTGGTTTTTTGTTCATTCCGCGTCAGTGAAGGGAAGACAAGAGACTCCGAGCAGATAAAGTAAAAAGAAGTCTTTCTCCAATAAAACATCGGCAATCTGCCTGATCTGTTGGCGTAATTTACCTGGCGCTTTGTCCTACCAAGCTTACATGTTGAGAGGGGTGAGCGGAGGTGGGGGGTGGGGGGTGGGGGGGGGGCTGCGGCACCACTCTCGAGGAGCTATCGTCCTCTCGGACTGGGCGATGTTTTCAGACAGGATATTATCTTATTAAAACATACGTCAGAGGACATTACCGTCGCGTCGCTTGTGACATGAATTGCTGTCCGTCCAGGGACAAAAAACCGAACATCATTACTCTGAAGTACAATAAAATACGCATATAAATAACTTCATGGAACATGAGGGATTGAGACGGAGGGGGAGGGGGGGGGGATCGCCGGCCTGTAGTGTGGTGAGGGGAGTTTGTTCACTGGTACACGGGCTGGTGAAGGGAGTATCTTGGCTTGATCACTGGTACACTGGCTGGTGATTATAGTAATTCATCCAATTTACAGTAAGCAGTTATTGTAGTAATATATTTCCTCGACCCTGGCGTTTTCACTGGGCCACTGGGCCATGACATATTGGTTTGGCCACGTGGTCCTAACATACAAGTCTGATCTACACAAATTGCTCATTAATTCGGGTTTCCATATCATGACAAGATAGGCGTCGCTGCCATCAAACAGAAGGCTAAAGCTTGGTGTGCATCTGCGTTTGGTGTACAAGACAACGTAGAATGGCTGTATGAAACTTAAAATGGCTATATGAAACTTAAAATGGCTATATGAAACTTAAAATGGCTATATGAAACTTAAAATGGCTATATGAAACTTAAAATGGCTATATGAAACTTAGAATGGCTATATGAAACTTAGAATGGCTACATGAAACTTAGAATGGCTATATGGAATTTAGAATGGCTACAAACTTCGAATGGCTACAAACTTAGAATGGCTACATGAAACTTACACTGGCTACATGAAACATGAAACAATTTAGATGGTTGGTTGGTTATATATTCAGGACGCTTTCACCACTTTGGTCGTATCGCGTCAATGGGAGAAGGAAGAGAGCATGGAGCCATGTCCCCAGGGGTAACCCCCTACTCTTTGCGAAGAAGGATATGGGATCTTTATCCTGCGATCACACTGACATGGCCACAGCGGGGCTCAAACTACATACCCACGTGCCGTTAGGCTCTCAGGTGGCCAGAGCACTCAAGGCGAGCTCTCTAACCCAGTGAGATATCTGGCCGGCCCAATGTGAAACTTAGAATTGATATACCAAACTGTAAGAACTGCTATATTAAACTTAGAATGGCTATATTAAACTTAGAGTGGCTATTCTAAACTTAGAATGGCTATATTATGGCTATGGTAATATGTTAGAGTAGAATGGATGTGTTAGGCTGTAAGAACATGAACAAGAACATGAACAAAACATACGCTTAATTGCTGAAATGTTATCATGCAGGCATTTAGCTAGCATTCTAAATTGATAGAATAAATGCATTAAAGTTCTAGCATAAATATATTCGAATAAATTTTAAACTATTAGCATAAATGTAAAACTATTAGAATAATGTAAAACTGTTAGAATAAATGTAAAACTGTTAGAATAAATGTAAAACTGTTAGAATAAATGTAAAACTGTTAGAATAAATGTAAAACTGTTAGAATAAATGTAAAACTGTTAGAATAAATGTAAAACTGTTAGAATAAATGTAAAACTGTTAGAATAAATGTAAAACTGTTAGAAAAAATGTAAAACTGTTGAACTAAATAAGTTAAATTGTTAAACTAAATAATTTAAATTGTTAAACTAAATAAGTTAAATTGTTAAACTAAGTAAGTTAAATTGTTAAACTAAATATGTTAAATCACCCACATCCCTCCGTGTCCAGGCCTGCACCACCCCCACAACCCACCTCCCACCGTGTCCAGACCTGCACAACCCCCACCACCACCCACCTCCCGCGGCCAGGTTGACCTGTATGGCTCTATGGATTAGCCTCCCCGCAGTGCATTCTGATCGCCTGCGCCAGGAGGACGCCTGGTCGAAGCCGGACTCCTTGGCCCCCGACCACTGCAGCCTCCCTCATCCATATATAGGACTGCGGTCAGTTGTTTTCCCCAATAGACCTAAGATATCTTTTTGTGAGCGTAAAAACGCCGTCGGCGCGGAACATGTCGCATCATTTGCATCACAAAGTAACATCACCAGCCTCCGCGCTTCAGCCAATGTGACAAAACATTGTTTTCCCTGAACTCACCACAACAATGCCAGCATTGTTACGGGCTACGGTCATCTATTTTTCTGGCAGGCTATAGTGACGGGGAGGGTAGGGGAGGCTTTCTGACATCCATTTCCCTGACAGCGCCGTGTGACTGGCTTAGGGTGAGGTGCACAGGAGTCTTGTCCCCGCCCCCCTCCCCCGGGACTCCTCAGGAGGGGGACCCTCTCCCCTGCCTCCCCTTGGCAGGCCCACAATACATGATGGATCCTGTGTCTTGTAATAGTCTGGGTCGGGCAATGTATACACACGGAGCGAAGGTGGCCAGGGTTCAATACTAATAGCCAGGGATCTTTCAATCATTTCAAGACGGGGCGCCCCACCTGTAACACCCACCTGTAATGCTCATCTGTAACACCCACCTTTAACACCCACCTGTAACACCAACCTTTAACACCCACCTGTAACACCCACCTGTAACACCCACCTACAACACCAACCTTTAACACCCACCTGTAACACCCACCTGTTACACCAACCTGTAACACCACTTGTGACACCGACCTATATCACCAACCTGTAACACCCTTCTGCAACAACCACCTCAAACACCCACCTGTAGCGCCCACCTGTAGCACCCACCTGTAACACCGACCCTGTGATACCCACCTGTAACAACCACCTCAAACACCCACCTCTAACACCCACCTGTAACAGCCACCTTTAACATCCACCTGTAACAGCCACCTGTGACACCCACTTGTAAAACCCACCTGTAACAACCACCTCAAACACCCAACTCTAACGCCCACCTGTAACTCCCACCTTTAACACCCACCTGTAACACCCACTTGTAGAACCCACCTGTAACACTCACCTATAACATCCACCTGTAACACCCACCTGTAGCGCCCACCTGTAGCACCCACCTGTAACACCCACTTGTAAAACCCACCTGTAACAACCACCTCAAACACCCACCTGCAACACCCACCTGCAACACCCACCTGTAACACCCACCTGTAACACCCACCTGCAACTCCAACCTGTAACACCCACCTGTAACACCCACCTGTAACACCCACGTATAGCACCCACCTGTAACAACCACCTAAAACACACATGTAGCACCCTCTTGTAACACACACGTGTAGCACCCACCTGTAGCACGCACCTGTAACAACCACCTGAAACACACACGTAGCACCCTCTTGTAACACACACGTGTAGCACCCACCTGTAGCACCCACCTCCAACACCCACCTGTAAGACCCAAATGTAACACTCACCTGTAACACCCACCTTTAACACCCACCTGTAACACCCAAATGTAACACCCACCTGTAACACCCACCTGTAACACCCACCTGTAACACCCACCTGTAATAACCACCTGTAACACCCACCTCAAACACCCACCTCCAACAATGCGGCAGCGAACCTCCCTTGGCCGCTTGGTAAGCACACTGACCTCCAGGGTCCTTGTTCACAAAATTACTTATTAGGAAGAAAATATATTTGCTTGAGTAAAAAGGAATTAGTCCATCAGGAATTTATCAGAGAACCGTTTCACAAACATTCCCAAGTAATTCAAATAAGATTCTAGAGAATTTTCTTGAGAAAATTTACTCTAGAATTTACTTGGGAATATTTGTGAACACGGGCCCAGAACTACAGGTCATGGGTTCGCACCCTGTTAACTGCATCTGGACCTGTTTTATCCAATTAATTTATTCATTATTCGTTGAGATTTCTGGGCCCAGTTTAGTCTTTATGTACACAAAATTGGCCTAAGACACCAACATATCCTTCATGCAGCAGACACGCCTCATCGCTGGATTACCAGCTCCAGATTCCCTCTTTCCCGTCCTGGCGAAGTCAGTAGCTCCACCTTTTTTATGAAACCCTCCTTAATCCTAAAACCGTTCCTCGACCTGTAATGGAACTCAGGGGCCAACACATCACTTTGGTTTATAGATGGGCGGCGAAATGTTGGTACCAGCGGCTGATGCTGGTCCCTGAATGGGGAAGCGTGTCGGTGGTAGATCGGGGGTGTCGGGGGTAGGGCAAAGGTAGCGGCGGGGGGTAGGAGGAGGGCGTCAGGTTTTGGTTATGATTATTCGCTATAATCAGATAACAGATTGAAGAACGTATAAAACATTGTAGGTTCTATAAAACGCTGTAGGTGCTCCCAAATTAATTCGTCAGCCCCCCCCCCCCACCCCCCGGTCCCCCAATAATAATTTTTTAGCACTCCCTCCCCAATAATTTGCTCCCCCCCCCCCCCAACCCGTCCAGAGGACTCTCAGCCGGTGCAGTAGTCGCCTTGGCCTACACTACAGCTGTGTATGCGTCTAGCGGAGCCTTGTGGCTGGACTACATAATTCCCAGTTTTTAGTCGTCATTCAAGAGGCTAACAAGTTCTTGGCTCTCCACATCAATTTAAAACGTCCCAGTCTGAATGCGTCAAGCTGGGTAAAAAACACTCATCGTTTGCTCGGCTTACTTTGCAGCTTCCAGGAGGAAAAGCTGATTTTTCGGTGTTTTCTTTTCCTCGAGTTTAATCTTCCAGAAAGTGAAGAGTGAAGGCATGTAACAAAAAAGAATAATTATTTTAACTACTTCGGGGAACATGGATTTTGCTCGGTTCGTGATATTCTAAGGAAAGCACATACGTATTCAAAGCATGCTTGGTTCGCGTGCTTTTGTGCGTTACTTTCGGAATTCTAGCTGACAGGAGAGCTATGAAGGATGGTTTCGGTGGAATCGTGACGATAAGGGAAGTCTGCCCTATGGACCACACTGCTCTGATGTTAACAGGTTCTTACAGGTTGACATTATTCGGTGTCTCCAATTTGAGGCGGTCTCTAACTACACGTATTATACCACGATAATAAGGCATATAATCCCGTAATCTGATGTCATAATGGGGCACCCACAGCACAGTGTGTGCCCGAACCGTGGACGGATATGTTTTCAGACCACTCTTGTGCACACAGGGCCCCATGAGCCTCGCGTAATGAGATGATTGATACGAAACTAAACTCCAGATGCAGACGCCGAGCGTGCTCGAGGCTTAAAGTAATATGTTCTGTAATTTCTGGTATTACCTATCTCTTTTCTATGTAAAATAGGTATATTCTGTCTTGAATTTAAATCCTGAAAGCATGTGGGCTATCCAGAGACAAGCTATTTTGTTCACCGGAAACAGAATTTGGTGGCCGGCTTAAGATCCTGCGCGCATGTTTGCTGTTCGGTATTCTGTGGGAGGTTGCAATGGGGAGGGGGATGGTGTTCACAGATCACGAAGAATAATTTTTTTTATTCCCAGGTTATGATGAATTAAAAAGGTTAACTCCCACTATGCATAGGAAGGGCGGATACATGATTTAAATTGGCGGTTTCTCGATTCACCGTTATTTAATATTAAAATTCCCAGTTTACGATTAATGAAAGTCCTTGATCACGACGGTCGCCGTTCACGAAGAATTATTTGCCTCATTCCGATTTCGCTGTGAAATGAAAACCCGATTCCCGAGGAACTGAAATACCCCTTGCCCCCCGCTTCTCTGTGGTGTCGACAGCGGCTCTCTAGGACGTCCGCGCGCGATAAAAGCGAGATATAAAGCGAGATAAAAACATATACATCATAATTTTGAGATGCTTTTAGTCTTGATTCTAAAATGTAAAAAAATCTAAGATGGCGCATGTAAGTATACTGCATGTACTATAAACCCGGGTCTGTTGGTCTGTTCAAACCTCAGCGCGCTACCGACTAAGCTAAAGCGGTCCCCTCCCTGGGAGACCGGGGCGTCTTTGATCTGCTCGGTCCCTGGCGTCACAGGGGCTCCTGACCCGCTTAACCACAAGGCGGTTATCAAGCAGTGCCTTCATGGCCACATCAATGATACCCAGGCTTGGGCCGGACAAAGGCCATCCAGCCAACGCCAGAGTGATCGAGGCATGTCCCCAACTGAAACAAAGTCAGGGACCAGGACAATTAGACACAAGCCACCCGCCACTGGGGTGTATACTGATTTATTACTGTAAGCCGACCATCATACAAAATTATCTGATGTATCGCTGTTCATAGTCTATAGCGGTCAGTAGTCAGTACTATCCCTTCTCTCTCGCACTATCTCTCCCCCTCCCCCCCCCCTCTCTCACTGCCTCTTGCCCTCTCTCTTTCACACTCCCTGTCAGTCAATAAATCTCCCAGTAGGAGGATTCCGCAGCGTTCCCCGTGACCTGGACCACAAACACTCTCCTCAACGGCCACAGCTAATCGCTAGATGGCGCCCCACACGGTGTCCAAGGAAGACATTTATTATACTGAGTGCATTTTTTTTTCACTTCGCTATTTGTATCATTCGAAAGCAAATTAGCGATTTACTTTGGGGTTTCAATCCCGTCAGTTCTTTTCATTTGTTTTAAATATTAATATACGAAAAGGAATTCAAAGCAAAGCATAATCCAATTTTGTACTATACACTCCCTTCACGACTGCGGGAGTAAATGGAATGAGTACTAGCCACTATATAGAACCGTCCAGCCAGATTCCTGCTCCAGGCTGGACACATGACATTCATGCCAGATTCGCGCCCAATCCGACTGCTGATATCAACAACAGCCACAGTCGGCAATGGGAGCGGCTTGGGCCCACATAATGGCCGTCCGCCCCCCCCCCCCCCCCCAGGCCACCCGCCACCCACCGACCGCGCGGCCCCGAGAACCCCCAAAAACCCATTTCTGTGTCGTGACATTCCCAAGTCAGCATCCCCTGCCACCCCTCATTCCCCACCCCCCTCCCCCTCACTCCTCACTGAGTCCCGCCGTCCAATCCTCTTGGTAACTACCTCCCTGCCCCCCCCCCCCTCTACATCGCCACCCCCCTGGGGTGGGGGGGCGTTCATCCGGCGGCTTTCGGTGTCTGATTAAAGCTGGACAATGGTATAATAAAATTCTAAATTAAATTGTCGCCGTAATTAGGCGAGGAGACCACCACCCCACCCCAAACACCCCCACCGCACACCACCCCCAAAACCCCCACAGCACACCACCCCCAAAACCCCCACCGCACACCACCCCCAACACCCCCACCGCATACCACCCCAAACACCCCCACCGCACACCACCCCCACCGCAACCCCCCAACACCCCCTGCCGCACACCACCCCCAACACCCCCACCGCACACCACCACTACCGCACACCACCCCCAACACCCCCACCGCACACCACCCCCAAAACCCCCACCGCACACCACCCCCAACACCCCCACCGCATACCACCCCAAACACCCCCACCGCACACCACCCCCACCGCAACCCCCCAACACCCCCTGCCGCACACCACCCCCAACACCCCCACCGCACACCACCACTACCGCACACCACCCCAACACACCCTACCGCACAGCACCCCCAACACCCCCACCGCACACCACCCTCAACGCCCCCCCACCTGTTCCCTCACTCCCGAGATCTCTACACTTCCCCCGCCCCGCACCCCTTTCCCCACTGCATACAAGCTCCCACAGTAATAGTCTTTGCTTTCGAACTATAAAAATGTGGTGGAGATGGCTATTAAGTTCCAGGCGCAATAAATGTTAATATCGGGGCGCCGGGGGAGGTGCTGTTCATGAAAGTCAGGAGTGTAATGTCTCTGGTGACTCCAGTCGCGGTGGGCCAATGATTTTTAGTGTGTTTCCAGACATGAAGAAATGGTTTTTGTGTTACCATGCCTGATGTAGTGGCGTTTGGGTGTTTCCAGGAATGAAGAAATGATTTCTGCGTGTTACTATGCCTAAAGAAATGGCTTTTGCGTGTTACCATGCCCGAGGAAGTGGCTTTTGGAGGTTTCCAAGGCATGAAAAAATGGTTTGTGCGTGTTTCCAGGCATTAAGAAATGTTTTTGTGTGTTTCCAGGCATTAGGAATTGTTCTTGTGTGTTTCCAGGCATTAAGAAATGTTTTTATGTGTTTCCAGGCGTTAAGAAATGTTCCTATGTGTGTCCAGACATTAAGAAATGTTTTTGTTTGTTTTCATGCATGAAGAAATATGGTGTGTGCTTCCATGCATGAAGAAATGTTTTTGTCTTACCAGGCATTAAGAAATGCTTTATGTGTGTTACCAGGCATTAAGAAATGCTTTTTGTGTGTTACCAGGCATTAAAAATGCTTCTTGTGTGTTACCAGGCATTAAGAAATGGTTTTTGTGTATTACCAGGAATTAAGAAATGTTTTTTGTGTGTTACCAGGCATGAAGAAATGTTGTGTGTTTCCAGGCATGAAGAAATGTTTTTGTGCGTTGCCAGGCATTAAGCAATGTCTTTCGTGTGTTTCCCGGCATTAAGAAATGTTTTTGTGTGTTGCCAGGCATAAAGAAATGTTGTGTGTTGCGATGCAATAAAAATGTTTTTGTGTGTTTCCAGGCATTAACAAATGTTTTTGTTTGTTTCCAGGCATTAAGAAATGTTTTTGCGTGTTTACAGGTATCAAAAAAGTATTTGTGTATTTCCAGGCAAGAAGAAATGCTTTTGTGTGTTACCAGGCATTACGAAATGTGTTTGTGTATAATCAAGCCCTTAAGAAACGTTTATATGTACATGTATTTCCAGGCATGAGGAGATGGTTTTACGTGTTATCAGGGGGCAGGCACTGACTTTATTTCTTGATCTTACAGCTGTCATCAACCTTTGAGATCCGGACGCAATTTAGTCATCTGGCCTAGGCTTGAGTGCACTTACACTTTAGTGCAACTTACACTTTACAATGTACTTTGAAACCAGAGGTGAAAAAGACAGCGACGCTCCAACACCTCACGAACCGCGCGTCTTGTATTCTTGACGTCACATCGCAGCCCGAAGACATCAGAATGCTACAGCGCCCCTGACGACCAGAATGGAACTAGTGTAGTAATCCCTCCAGAGATTTTTTTTAGCTTCACCGACGACCTTGTTTTCAAGAGCAGCGCAAGGTTTGTTTTCAGTTTAAAGGCCGGGCATTCAATTACGGCAAGGTTCCGAGCCATTAGCCGTTACGGTGGGCAGGGCCAGAGACATATCCCCAGGACGTGCGCTCTACGAGTCGTCAAGCACACAGGGCCAAGCGCTCGGGCTGAATGCAGACAAAGACCTGATTGGGTAATATACCGGTGACGTCACGATGACGTCACGCGTTAACTGTTAAGCTTAGGCACAGTGGAGCACCGAAAGTCGGCTGGAGTCGTAGGAAAGTAACTACCCGGGTGCAGGGTGAGAGGGTGGGGGGGGGGGGTTATGGGGGGAGTGGGGGGAGGGGTCTTTAAGGGGAATATTGAGTCTGATAAGCGGGGGCGCACGAGCGCAATGTTGGGATGGAAGGGCTACGGGGAGTCCGAAATTGGCACATATCGAGTAACCACTGCTTCGTCTCTCTCTAATTCCCCCTCTATCTCTTCTTTCTTTCTGTCTTTTCCTAATTCTCCCTCTATCGCTTCTCTCTTCGTCTCTCTCTAATTCTCCCTCTATCTCTTTTCTCTTCGTCTCTCCCTAATTCTCCCTCTATCTCTTCTCTCTTCGTCTCTCTAATTCTACCTCTATCTCTTCTCTCTTCGTCTCCCTCTAATTCTTCCTCTATCTCTTCTCTCTGCGTCTCTCCCTAATTCTCCCTCTATCTCTTCTCTCTTCGTCTCTCCCTAATTCTCACTCTATGTCTTCTCTCTTCGTCTGTCTCTAACTCTCCCTCTATCTCTACTCTCTTTTTGTCTTTTCCTAATTCCCCCGTCTATCTCTTCTCTCTTCGTCTCTCCCTAATTCTCCCTCTATCTCTTCTGTCTTCGTCTCTCTCTAATTCTCCCTCTATCTCTTCTCTCTTCGTCTCTCACTAATTCTCCCTCTATCTCTTCCCTCTTCGTCTCTCCCTAGTTCTCCCTCTATCTCTTCTCTCTTCGCCTCTCCCTAATTCTCCTCTATCTTTTCTCTCTTCGTCTCTCTCTAATTCTCCCTCTATCTCTTCTGTCTTTGCTTGTCTTTAATTCTCCTTTGATCTCTTCTCTCTTCGCCTCTCTCTAATTCTTCCTCTATCTCTTCTCTCTTCGTATCTTCCTAATTCTTCCTCTATCTCTTCTATCTTCGTCTCTCTCTAATTCTACCGTCTATCTCTTCTCTCTTCGTCTCTCTCTAATTCTCCCTCTCTCTTCTCACTTCGTCTCTCTCTCATTCTCTCTCTATGTCTTCTCTCTGCGTCTCTCCCTAATTCTCCTTCTATCTCTTCTCTCTTCGTCTCTCCCTAATTTTCCCTCTATGTCTTCTCTCTTCGTCTGTCTCTAATTCTCCCTCTATCTCTTCTCTCTTTTTGTCTTTTCCTTATTCTCCCTCTATCTCTTCTCTCTTCGTCTCTTTCAAATTCTCCCTCTATCTCTTCTCTCCTCGTCTGTCTCTCATTCTCCCTCTATCTCTTCTCTCTTTTGTCTTTTCCTATTTCCCCCGTCTATCTCTTCTCTCTTCGTCTCTCCCTAATTCTCCTTCTATCTCTTCTCTCTTCGTCTCTCTCTAATTCTCCCTCTACCTCTTCTCTCTTCGTCTCTCCCTAATTCTCTCTCTCCCTCTTCTCTCTTCGTCTCTCCCTAATTCTGCCTCTATCTCTTCTCTCTTCGTCTCTATCTAATTTTCCCTCTATCTCTTCTCTCTTCGTCTCTCTCTAATTCTCCCTCTACCTCTTCTCTCTTCGTCTCTCCCTAATTCTTCCTTTATCTCTTCTCTCTTCGTCTCTTCGTCTCTCTCTAATTCTCCCTCTATTTCTTCTCTTTTAGTCTCTCCCTAATTCTCCCTCTATCTCTCCTCGCTTTGTTTCTCTCTAATTCTCCCTCTATCTCTTCTCTTCGTCTCTTTCTAATTCTCCTTTTATCTCTTCTCTCTTCGTCTCTCCCTAATTCTCCCTCTATCTCTTCTCTCTTCGTCTCTCTCATTCTCTCTCTATTTCTTCTCTCTTCGTCTCTCCCTAATTCTCCCTCTATATCTTCTGTCCCTTCTCTCTTTACCACTCTCATGTGCTTGACCCTTCCTCGCTGGCACGTTAGAGTACCCTGGGAAAGGCTTTGTTTATACCTCTCTCTCTCTCTCTCTTCATCACCTTACCTCTCTCTTTGGTAACCATGGCAATGTCAATAAAAACACAACCAATATGCATGCATATATGGACAAAGAATCCCGAACGTTACAGTAGGTGGGAGTTTTCTATGGGACAGACCCCACTTTATCGGGGTCCCATTGTCCACGCCTTGTGTTTACCCTGACGTACACGAGTTATTCGTTTGTTACTTTTTGCCATTATCCGCTTTCCATAGATACATAGATGTCATTTTGGCATCATATGCAAATGCAAGACTGTACCACATACATGCCTGTAATAGACACGTAATGGTACGTAAAGTACAGTGGTATAACAAGCGCCCGACGGCAATAGATAGGCACCTGTAACAGATACACACGTGTAATAGACACACACGTGCAATAGACACACATGTGTAATTGATACACACGTGTAATAGATACACACCTGTAACAGATACACACCTGGAATAGATACACACCTGTAACAGATACACGCCTGCAATAGATACAGACGTGTAATATATAAACGTGTAATAGATAAACGTGTAATAGATACACACGTGTAATAGATACACACGTGTAATAGATACACACGTGTAATTGATACACACGTGTAATAGATACACACGTGTAATAGATACACACGTGTAATAGATACACCTGTAATAGATACACACATGTAATATATAAACGTGTAATAGATACACCTGTAATAGATACACGTGTAATAGATACACGTGTAATAGATAAACAAGTGTAATAGATACACGTGTAATAGATGAGCACATGTAATAAAAACACATGTAATAGATACACACATGTAATAGAAACACACATGTAATAGATACACGTGTAATAGATACACACATGTAATAGATACACACGTGTAATAGATACACGTGTAATAGATGAACACATGTAATAAACAAACCTGTAATAGATACACGTGTAATAGATAAACACGTGTAATAGATAAACGTGTAATAGATAAACGTGTAATAGATACACGTGTAATAGATACATACATGTAATAGACACACGTGTAATAGATGAACACGTGTAATAGATGAACACATGTAATAGATGAACACATGTAATAGATGAACACATGTAATAGACACACACACGCCGACTAAGAGGACAGCTCTATGGACGTATAGTCAGTCTGAGAGGCCCGGGTCTGATGGGTTGTGAGGGTCAGCTCTATGGACGTATAATCAATCTGAGAGGCCCGGGTCTGATGGGTTGTGAGGGTCAGCTCTATGGACGTATAGTCAGTCTGAGAGGCCCGGGTCTGATGGGTTGTGAGGGTCAGCTCTATGGACGTATAGTCAGTCTGAGAGGCCCGGGTCTGATGGGTTGTGAGGGTCAGCTCTATGGACGTATAGTCAGTCTGAGAGGCCCTGGTCTGATGGGTTGTGAGGGTCAGCTCTATGGACGTATAGTCAGTCTGAGAGGCCCGGGTCTGATGGGTTGTCAGGGTCAGCTCTATGGACGTATAGTCAGTCTGAGAGGCCCGGGTCTGATGGGTTGTGAGGGTCAGCGCTATGGACGTATAGTCAGTCTGAGAGGCCCGGGTCTGATGGGTTGTGAGGGTCAGCTCTATGGACGTATAGTCAGTCTGAGAGGCCCGGGTCTGATGGGTTGTGAGGGTCAGCTCTATGGACGTATAGTCAGTCTGAGAGGCCCGGGTCTGATGGGTTGTGAGGGTCAGCTCTATGGACGTATAGTCAGTCTGAGAGGCCCGGGTCTGATGGGTTGTGAGGGTCAGCTCTATGGACGTATAGTCAGTCTGAGAGGCCCGGGTCTGATGGGTTGTCAGGGTCAGCTCTATGGACGTATAGTCAGTCTGAGAGGCCCGGGTCTGATGGGTTGTGAGGGTCAGCTCTATGGACGTATAGTCAGTCTGAGAGGCCCGGGTCTGATGGGTTGTGAGGGTCAGCGCTATGGACGTATAGTCAGTCTGAGAGGCCCGGGTCTGATGGGTTGTGAGGGTCAGCTCTATGGACGTATAGTCAGTCTGAGAGGCCCGGGTCTGATGGGTTGTGAGGGTCAGCTCTATGGACGTATAGTCAGTCTGAGAGGCCCGGGTCTGATGGGTTGTGAGGGTCAGCTCTATGGACGTATAGTCAGTCTGAGAGGCCCGGGTCTGATGGGTTGTGAGGGTCAGCTCTCTGGACGTATAGTCAGTCTGAGAGGCCCGGGTCTGATGGGTTGTGAGGGTCAGCTCTATGGACGTATAGTCAGTCTGAGAGGCCCGGGTCTGATGGGTTGTGAGGGTTAACTGTGAACCGGACACTCCTAGGGCGTCGTAAGCAGGACATAATTATACCGGCAGGAAGAATGCTGACATGAATGATGGGTTTATCCACCTTACGTCTAGCGCCTGGCCGAAACGTCGGTCCAGCATTATGACGAACGCCGTCGCTTTGCGGTTGTCTACTAAACACCGACTGCAAGAACTCATTTGTGAGCCGGGCGAGAGTCAAAAACCGACACGTATACGTATCGGCGCTAACGGATCGCGATGCGTGTCAGTTTCGTGGAAACGTAGTGTAATGACTCTCATTTGTCTCGACCGAATCGTTACAAAAGTGTAGGTCAGGGCTAGTTATGATTCTACATTGATTTAACTATTTGTTTGTAATTAGCGTTTGGTGGCAGTGTTTCCTTTGGAAAGCCGATAGCCGGCGATCTAAAGGTTTTTATAAAGGTTATCGAACATAAGGTCCGGGTCCAAAGTAGTATGGCAACCCCGTTCCCGTCCTAAAACCCCGGTGGGGACTTCGCACGGGGGTCAATCTTCTTAAACCGCCCGGAGGCTAAAACAGTGATCTTCCAGGGGGTTATCATCCTCCCCCAGGAGAACGCACCGCCTGTTCGGAGTCTCGGCGGTCTGACGCCTTTATCCAACAATCCAAACACATCCAAAACCACGATACGCTATTCCCAAGCGGAACCTATTTCGAGATGGCCATCGATGGTCCGTGTTATATTCGCAACCCTGGAGATGTCCGTCACCGCTCACCGCCGCGCGTGCGCCGGCAGGGACAGAAACCACCGAACAGCCGCTACCAAAAGGAAATGACAGGTTTTCAGCGCAGGAAAAAATAATTAGTGCAGCGCTCATTAAAATTTATTCTTTGTGCCAATAATCAGATTCCGTTTGAAGTGGAATTCATCTCTCTTGGCGAACCGTCTTGTCGCTTTCCGCCGCTATGGGGCGCTGTTTCCTTCTGAGAGAACCCAGACACGGATTTGCATTTTAAAGGAGAGCCGGTTTCATCGCCGGGTACAATACAGAGGCCTGTCGACATGAAAAGATCCAGACTATTTTTTTTGTTTTTGTATATTTCTGGTGGTCGCAATTTAGGCGATTGACGAAGCGAAATGAGCACAAGGCGAGTTGTCTGACGAATGCGGTCGGTGGGCTGAGAGCCCGGTCTGCGTGGCCCACGAGAGAGTGGGCTGGGGGGGGGTGACATCAATGGGGAGAAAGTGGCGTGCTTTGATCTAGGCCAGTTTTATGTGGTGGGGATATGGCGGGGATTGGGCGAAATGCGGCGGCATTGAGCGGGGATAGGGCGGGATGGGGCGGGGAGCGGATGGGGCTGGGAGGGGGCGGGAGGGGCCGGGGAGGGGGCGGGTAGCTTGGATCCTGAATATAATTTCGCTGACCACTCTGTCGGCGTGACTCGGGATGGTTTGCGGCACATGACCCACCATAGGCCATCCTGCAAATAATCAAATCACAAGTGCTATATTTCAGGGCTGGTTTTTTGTTCATTCCGCGTCAGTGAAGGGAAGACAAGAGACTCCGAGCAGATAAAGTAAAAAGAAGTCTTTCTCCAATAAAACATCGGCAATCTGCCTGACCTGTTGGCGTAATTTACCTGGCGCTTTGTCCTACCAAGCTTACATGTTGAGAGGGGTGAGCGGGGGTGGGGGGTGGGGGGGGGGGGGCTGCGGCACCACTCTCGAGGAGCTATCGTCCTCTCGGACTGGGCGATGTTTTCAGACAGGATATTATCTTATTAAAACATACGTCAGAGGACATTACCGTCGCGTCGCTTGTGACATGAATTGCTGCCCGTTCAGGGACAAAAAACCGAACATCATTACTCTGAAGTAAAATAAAATACGCATATAAATAACTTCATGGAACATGAAGGATTGAGACGGAGGGGGAGAGGGGGGGGGGGCGGGAGGGGGGGAGATCGCCGGCCTGTAGTGTGGTGAAGGGAGTTTGTTCACTGGTACACGGGCTGGTGAAGGGAGTATCTTTGCTTGATCACTGGTACACTGGCTGGTGATTATAGTAATTCATCCAATTTACAGTAAGCAGTTATTGTAGTAATATATTTCCTCGACCCTGGCGTTTTCACTGGGCCACTGGGCCATGACATATTGGTTTGGCCACGTGGTCCTAACATACAAGTCTGATCTACACAAATTGCTGATTAATTCGTGTTCCATATCATGACAAGATAGGTGTCGCTGCCATCAAACAGAAGGCCAAAGCTTGCGTTTGGTGTACAAGACAACGTAGAATGGCTATATGAAACTTAAAAAGGCTATATGAAACTTAAAATGGCTATATGAAACTTAGAATGGCTATATGAAACTTAGAATGGCTTTATGGAATTTAGAATGGCTACAAACTTAGAATGGCTATAGGAAACCTAGAATGGCCATATAAAACTTAGAATGGCTATATAAAACTTAGAATGGTTATATAAAACCTCAGAATGGCTATAAGAAACTTAGAATGGCCATATGAAACTTAGAATGGCTATATAAAAATTTGGCATGGTTATATTAAACTTCGAATAGCTATAAGAAACCTAGAATGGCCATATAAAACTTAGCATGGTTATATAAAAGTTTGAATGGCTATATGAAACTTAGAATGGCTATATAAAACTTAGAATGGTTGTATAAAACCTCAGAATGGCTATAAGAAACTTAGAATGGCCATATGAAGCTTCGAATGGCTATATAGAACTTTGAATGGCTATAAGAAACCTAGAATGGCCATATAAAACTGTGAATGGCTATATAAAACTTAGAACGGCTATATAAAACTTAGAATGGCTATATAGAACCTCAGAATGGCTATAAGAAACTTAGAATGGCTATATAAGACTTAGAATGGCTATATAAAACTTAGAATGGCTATATAAAACTTAGAATGGCTATATGAAACTTAGAATGGCTATATAAAACTTAGAATGGCTATATAGAACTTTGAATGGCTATAAGAAACCTAGAATGGCCATATAAAACTTAGAATGGCTATATAAAACTTAGAATGGCTATATGAAACTTAGAACGACTATATAAAATTTAGAACGGCTATATAAAACTTAGACTGGCTATATAAAACCTCAGAATGGCTATAAGAAACTTAGAATGGCCATATAAAAGTTAGAATGGCTATATAAAACTTTGAATGGCTATATGAAACTTAGAATGGCTATATAGAACTTTGAATGGCTATAAGAAACCTAGAATGGCCATATAAAACTTAGAATGGCTATATAAAACTTAGAATGGCTATATGAAACTTAGAACGACTATATAAAATTTAGAACGGCTATATAAAACTTAGACTGGCTATATAAAACCTCAGAATGGCTATAAGAAACTTAGAATGGCCATATAAAAGTTAGAATGGCTATATAAAACTTTGAATGGCTATATGAAACTTAGAATGGCTAAATAAAACTTAGAATGGCTATAAGAAACTTAGAATGGCCATATGAAACTTAGAATGGCTAGAAAAAACTTCAAATGGCTATATTAAACTTAGAATGGCTATATGAAACTTACAATGGTTATATGAAACTTAAAGTGGCTATATGAAACTTAGAACGGCGAAATAAAACTTAGAATGGCTGTATGAAACTTAGAATGGCTATATGAGACTTAGAATGGCTATATAAAAATTTGGAATGGCTATATAAAACTTTGAATGGCTATAAGAAACCTAGAATGGCCATATAAAACTTAGAATGGCTATATGAAACTTAGAATGGCTATATGAAACTTGGAATGGCTATATGAAACTTAGAATGGCTATATAAAATTTTGAACGGCTATATGAAACTTCGAATGGCTATATGAAACTTAAAATGGCTAAATAAAAGTTAGAATGGCTATATGAAACCTAGAATGGCCATATAAAACTTAGAATGGCTATATGAAACTTAGAATGGCTGCATGAGACTTAGAATGGCAGTGTAAAACTTAGAATGGCTATATAAAACTTCAAATGGTTATATGAAACTCAGAATGGCTATATAGAACTTAGAATGGCCTTATAGAACATCGAATGACTATAAGAAACCTAGAATGACCATATGAAACTTAGAATGGCTATGTAAAACTTTGAATGGCTAGATGAAACTTAGAATGGCTATATGAAACTTTGAATGGCTATATAAAACTTCGAATGGCTATATGAAACTTAAAATGGCTATAAAACACTTAGAATGGCCATATGAAACTTCGAATGGCTATATAAAACTTCGAATGGCTATATGAAACAGAATGGCTATATAAAACTTAGAAAGGCTATGTAAAACTTAGAATGGTTATATAGAACTTCGAATGGCTATAAGAAACCTAGAATGACCATGTAAAACTTAGAATGGCTATATAAAACTTTGAATGGCTATATGAAACTTAGAATGGCTATATAAAACTTCGAATGGCTATATGAAACTTAAAATGGCTATAAAAAACTTAGAATGGCCATATGAAACTTTGAATGGCTATATATAACTTCGAATGGCTATATGAAACTTAAAATGGCTATAAGAAACTTAGATTTGCTATATAAAACTTGTATAAAAGTTATGATTTTACTTTAACTATTTGGTTGTAATTAGCGTTTGGTGGCAGTGTTTCCATTGGAAATCCGCGAGCCGGCTATCTAAAGATTTTTTATAAATGTTATCGAACATAAGGTGCTTGTCCAAAGTAGAGTGGAAAACCCTTTCCCACCACCTTAAATACCCGTGTTGACTTCGCACGGGGGTCAATCTTCTTAAACTGCCCGGAGGCTAAAACGGTGATCTTCCAGGGGGTTATCATCCTCCCCCAGGAGAACGCACGGCCTGTTCGGAGTCTCGGCGGTCTGACGCCTTTATCCAACAATCCAAACACATCCAAAACCACGATACGCTATTCCCAAGCGGAACCTATTTCGAGATGGCCATCGATGGTCCGTGTTATATTCGCAACCCTGGAGATGTCCGTCACCGCTCACCGCCTCGCGTGCGCCCGCAGGGACAGGAACCACCGCACAGCCGCTACCAAAAGGAAATTACAGGTTTTCAGCAAAGGAAAAAATAATTAGTGCAGCGCTCATTAAAATTTATTCTTTGTGCCAAGAATCAGATTCCAGAATCAGATTCCGTTTGAAGTGGAATTCATCTCTCTTGGCAAACCGTCTTGTCGCCTTCCGCCGTTATGGGGCGCTGTTTCTTTCAGAGAGGACACAATGCAGCACCACCCTCGAGGAGCTATCGTCCTCTAGGACTGGGCGATGTTTTCAGACAGGATATTATCTTATTAAAACATACGTCAGAGGACATTACCGTCGCGTCGCTTGTGACATGAATTGCTGCCCGTCCAGGGACAAAAAACCGAACATCATTACTCCGAAGTACAATAAAATACGTATATAAATAACTTCATGGAACCTGAAGGATTGAGACGGAGGGGGAGGGGGGGCGGGATCGCCGGCCTGTAGTGTGGTGAAGGGAGTATGTTCACTGCTACACAGGCTGGTGAAGGGAGTATCTTGGCTTGATCACTGGTAAACAGGCTGGTGATTATGGCGAGCGTAAGCGAGCTCTTAAGGTAACATGCATGCATATTCAAAGTCCATTTCAAGCATAGGACTTTCATTTCGCGTAACAGCCCCCATGGGACGTTTTCGAATTCGGAGTAAATATCGGCTGTATATAAATATATTCAAGCAAAGAGAGGTCGAAGCATATTATGTCATGTCTTTAATAATTAAATCAGCTGCCCCACAAAATTAACGAATAAATTTTTCAATGTTAACAATGGATGTATATTTAAAATTAAAGTTAATTCATAAGCGATGCGCTAAATGTCTGTTGCCAAGCTCCAGAGCATATTGAGTAGTTGTGACGTCAAAATGTCATAAACATGACGTCACAATGGGAGTTTCCAAGCAACCGAATGATATGTCACAAGCACGTGCACGGTATACTTCATCCCGCCAAAGATATGTGTTATGGCAAGCCGAGTTGAAGTTAATTTTGAATATTAATCTAGATGTATCCCCTCGGAATATCTGAATTATTAAATATAGGCTCACATTTTTTAGGTTGCACCTATCCATATTAGTAATTCATCCAATTTATAGTAAGCAGTTATTGTAGTAATACATTTCCTCGACCCTGGCGTATTCACTGGGCCACTGGGCCATGACATATTGGTTTGGCCACGTGGTCGTAACATACAAGTCTGATCTACATAAATTGCTGATTAATTCGTGTTTCCATATCATGACAAGATAGGCGTCGCTGCCATCAAACAGAAGGCTAAAGCTTGGTGTGCATATGCGTTTGGTGTACAAGACAACGTAGAATGGCTATATTAAACTTAAAATGGCTATATGAAACTTTAAATGGCTATATGAAACTTAGAATGGCTATATGAAACTTAGAATGGCTACATGAAACTTAGAATGGCTATATGGAATTTAGAATGGCTACAAACTTCGAATGGCTACATGAAACTTAGAATGGCTACATGAAACATGAAACAATTTAGATGGTTGGTTGGTTATATATTCAGGACGCTTTCACCACTTTTGGTCGTATCGCGTCAATGGGAGAAGGAAGAGAGCATGGAGCCATGTCCCCAGGGGTAACCCCCTACTCTTTGCGAAGAAAGATATGAGATCTTTATCCTGCGATCACACTGACATGGCCACAGCGGGGCTCAAACTACATACCCACGTGCCGTTAGGCTCTCAGGTGGCCAGAGCACTCAAGGCGGGCTCTCTAACCCAGTGAGATATCTGGCCGGCCCAATGTGAAACTTAGAATTGATATACCAAACTGTAAGAACTGCTATATTAAACTTAGAATGGCTATATTAAACTTAGAGTGGCTATTCTAAACTTAGAATGGCTATATTATGGCTATGGTAATATGTTAGAGTAGAATGGATGTGTTAGGCTGTAAGAACATGAAAAAGAACATGAACAAAACATACGCTTAATTGCTGAAATGTTATCATGCAGGCATTTAGCTAGCATTCTAAATTGATAGAATAAATGCATTAAAGTTCTAGCATAAATATATTCGAATAAATTTTAAACTATTAGAATAAATGTAAAACTATTAGAATAATGTAAAACTGTTAGAATAAATGTAAAACTGTTAGAATAAATGTAAAACTGTTAGAATAAATGTAAAACTGTTAGAATAAATGTAAAACTGTTAGAATAAATGTAAAACTGTTGAACTAAATAAGTTAAATTGTTAAACTAAATAATTTAAATTGTTAAACTAAATAAGTTAAATTGTTAAACTAAGTAAGTTAAATTGTTAAACTAAATATGTTAAATCACCCACATCCCTCCGTGTCCAGGCCTGCACAACCCCCACCACCACCCACCTCCCGCGGCCAGGTTGACCTGTATGGCTCTATGGATTAGCCTCCCCGCAGTGCATTCTGATCGCCTGCGCCAGGAGGACGCCTGGTCGAAGCCGGACTCCTTGGCTCCCGACCACTGCAGCCTCCCTCATCCATATATAGGACTGCGGTCAGTTGTTTTCCCCCATAGACCTAAGATATCTTTTTGTGAGCGTAAAAACGCCGTCGGCGCGGAACATGTCGCATCATTTGCATCACAAAGTAACATCACCAGCCTCCGCGCTTCAGCCAATGTGACAAAACATTGTTTTCCCTGAACTCACCACAACAATGCCAGCATTGTTACTGGCTACCGTCATCTATTTTTCTGGCAGGCTATAGTGACGGGGAGGGTAGGGGAGGCTTTCTGACATCCATTTCCCTGACAGCGCCGTGTGACTGGCTTAGGGTGAGGTGCACAGGAGTCTTGTCCCCGCCCCCCTCCCCCGGGACTCCTCAGGAGGGGGACCCTCTCCCCTGCCTCCCCTTGGCAGGCCCACAATACATGATGGATCCTGTGTCTTGTAATAGTCTGGGTCGGGCAATGTATACACACGGAGCGAAGGTGGCCAGGGTTCAATACTAATAGCCAGGGATCTTTCAATCATTTCAAGACGGGGCGCCCCACCTGTAACACCCACCTGTAATGCCCATCTGTAACACCCACCTTTAACACCCACCTGTAACACCAACCTTTAACACCCACCTGTAACACCCACCTGCAACACCCACCTACAACACCAACCTTTAACACCCACCTGTAACACCCACCTGTTACACCAACCTGTAACACCACTTGTGACACCGACCTATATCACCAACCTGTAACACCCTTCTGCAACAACCACCTCAAACACCCACCTGTAGCGCCCACCTGTAGCACCCACCTGTAACACCGACCCTGTGATACCCACCTGTAACAACCACCTCAAACACCCACCTCTAACACCCACCTGCAACAGCCACCTTTAACATCCACCTGTAACAGCCACCTGTGACACCCACTTGTAAAACCCACCTGTAACAACCACCTCAAACACCCAACTCTAACGCCCACCTGTAACTCCCACCTTTAACACCCACCTGTAACACCCACTTGTAAAACCCACCTGTAACACTCACCTATAACATCCACCTGTAACACCCACCTGTAGCGCCCACCTGTAGCACCCACCTGTAACACCCACTTGTAAAACCCACCTGTAACAACCACCTCAAACACCCACCTGCAACACCCACCTGCAACACCCACCTGTAACACCCACCTGTAACACCCACCTGTAACACCCACCTGTAACACCCACCTGTAACACCCACCTGTAACACCCACCTGCAACTCCAACCTGTAACACCCACCTGTAACACCCACCTGTAACACCCACGTATAGCACCCACCTGTAACAACCACCTAAAACACACATGTAGCACCCTCTTGTAACACACACGTGTAGCACCCACCTGTAGCACCCACCTCCAACACCCACCTGTAAGACCCAAATGTAACCCCCACCTGTAACACCCACCTCTAACACCCACCTGTAACAGCCACCTTTAACATCCACCTGTAACAGCCACCTGTAACACCCACGTGTAGCACGCACCTGTAACAACCACCTGAAACACACACGTAGCACCCTCCTGTAACACCCACCTGCAACTCCAACCTGTAACACCACTTGTAACACCGACCTATATCACTTACCTGTAACACCCTTCTGCAACAACCACCTCAAACACCCACCTGTAGCGCCCATCTGTAGCACCCACCTGTAACACCCACGTGTAACACCCACCTGTAACACCCACGTGTAACACCCACCTGTAACACCCACGTGTAGCACCTACCTGTAACAACCACCTGAAACACACACGTAGCACCCTCTTGTAACACACACGTGTAGCACCCACCTGTAGCACCCACCTCCAACACCCACCTGTAAGACCCAAATGTAACACTCACCTGTAACACCCACCTTTAACACCCACCTGTAACACCCAAATGTAACACCCACCTGTAACACCCACCTGTAACACCCACCTGTAACAACCACCTGTAACAACCACCTGTAACACCAACCTCAAACACCCACCTCCAACAATGCGGCAGCGAACCTCCCTTGGCCGCTTCGTAAGCACACTGACCTCCAGGGTCCGTGTTCCCAAAATTACTTATTAGGAAGAAAATATATTTGCTTGAGTAAAAAGGAATTAGTCCATCAGGAATTTATCAGAGAACCGTTTCACAAACATTCCCAAGTAATTCAAATAAGATTCTAGAGAATTTTCTTGAAAAAATTTACTTACAATTTACTTGGAAATATTTGTGAACACGGGCCCAGAACTACAGTTCATGGGTTCGCGCCCTGTTAACTGCATGTTTTATCCAATTAATTTATTCATTATTCGTTGAGATTTCTGGGCCCAGTTTAGCCTTTATGTACACAAAATTGGCCTAAGACACCAACATATCCTTCATGCAGCAGACACGCCTCATCGCTGGATTACCAGCTCCATTTCCCTCTTTCCCGTCCTGTCGAGGTCAGTAGCTCCACCTTTTTATAAAATCCTCCTTAATCCTAAAACCAATCCTCGACCTGTAATGGCACACAGGGGCCAACACATCACTTTGGTTTAGGGATGGGCGGCGAAATGTTGGTACCAGCGTAAAAAAAGCTGTAGGTACTCTCTAATTAATTCGTCAGCCCCCCCCCCCCTCCACCCCCCGGTCCCCAAATAATTCGTTAGCCCTCCCTCCCCAATAATTTGCCCCCCCCCCCCCCCCACACACACACACACGTCCAGAGGACTCTCAGCCGGTGCAGTAGTCGCCTTGGCCTACACTACAGCTGCGTATGCGTCTAGCGGAGCCTTGTGGCTGGACTACATAATTCCCAGTTTTTAGTTGTCATTCAAGAGGCTAACAAGTTCTTGGCTCACCACATCAATTTAAAACGTGCCAGTCTGAATGCGTCAAGCTGGTAAAAAACACTCATCTTTTGCTCGGCTTACTTCGCAGCTTCCAGGGGGAAAAGCTGATTTCGGTGCTTGCTTTTCCTCGAGTTTAATCTCCCAGAAAGTGAAGAGCGAAGGCATGTAACAAAAAAGAAGAACTATTTTAACTAATTCGGAGAACGTGGATTTTGCTCGGTTCGTGAAATTCTAAGGAAAACACATACGTATTCAAAGCATGCTTGGTTCGCGTGCTTTTGTTCGTTACTTTCGGAGTTCTAGCTGACAGGAGAGCTATGAAGGATAGTTTCGGTGGAATCGTGACGATAATGGAAGTCTGCCCTATCGACCACACTGCTCTGATGTTAACAGGTTCTTACAGGTTGATATTATTCGGTGTCTTCAATTTGAGGCGGTCTCTAACTACACGTATTATACCACGATAATAAGGCATATAATCCCGTAATCTGATGTCATAATGGGGCACCCACAGCACAGTGTGTGCCCGAACCGTGGACGGATATGTTTTTAGACCACCCTTGTGCACACAGGGCCCCGTGAGCCTCGCGTAATGAGATGAATGATACGAAACTAAACTCCAGATGCAGACGCCGAGCGTGCTCGAGGCTTAAAGTAATATGTTCTGTAATTTCTGGTATTACCTATCTCTTTTCTATGTAAAATAAGTATATTCTGTCTTGAATTTAAATCCTGAAAGCATGTGGGCTATCCAGAGACAAGCTAATTTGTTCACCGGAAACAGAATTTGGTGGCCGGGTTTATATCCCGCGCGCTTGTTTGCTGTTCGGTATTCTGTGGGAGGTGGCAAGGGGGAGGGGGATGGTGTTCACAGATCACGAAGAATAATTTTTTTTTATTCCCAGGTTATGATGAATTAAAAAGGTTAACTCCCAGTATGCATAGGAAGGGCGGATAAATGATTTAAATTGGCGGTTTCTCGATTCACCGTTATTTAATATTAAAATTCCCAGTTCACGATTAATGAAAATCCTTGATCACGACGGTCGCCGTTCACGAAGAATTATTTGCCTCATTCCCATTTCGCTGTGAAATGAAAACCCCATTTCCGAGGAACGAAAATACCACTTGCCCCCCGCTTCTCTGTGATGTCGACAGCGGCTCTCTAGGACGTCCGCGCGCGATAAAAGCGAGATATAAAGCGAGATAAAAACATATACATCATAATTTTGAGATGCTTTTAGTCTTGATTCTAAAATGTAAAAAAATCTAAGATGGCGCATGTAAGTATACTGCATGTACTATAAACCCGGGTCTGTTGGTCTGTTCAAACCTCAGCGCGCTACCGACTGAGCTACAGCGGTCCCCTCCCTGGGAGACCGGGGCGTCTTTGATCTGCTCGGTCCCTGGCGTCACAGGGGCTCCTGACCCGCTTGACCACAAGGCGGTTATCAAGCAGTGCCTTCATGGCCACATCAATGATACCCGGGCTTGGGCCGGACAAAGGCCATCCAGCCAACGCCAGAGTGATCGAGACATGTCCCCAACTGAAACAAAGTCAGGGACCAGGACAATTAGACACTAGCCACCCGCCACTGGGGTGTATACTGATTTATTACTGTGAGCCGACCATCATACAAAATTAACAATGGTATCTGATGTATCGCTGTTCATAGTCTATAGCGGTCAGTACTCAGTACTATCTCTTCTCTCTCGCACTATCTCTCCCCTCCCCCCCCCCCCCTCTCTCTCACTGCCTCTTGCCCTCTCTCTTTCACACTCCCTGTCAGTCAATCAATCTCCCAGTAGGGGGATTCCGCAGCGTTCCCCGTGACCTGGACCACAAACACTCTCCTCGATGGCCACAGCTAATCGCTAGATGGCGCCCCACACGGTGTCCAAGAAAGACATTTATTATACTGAGTGCATTTTTTTTTCACTTCGCTATTTGTATCATTCGAAAGCAAATTAGCGATTTACTTTGGGGTTTCAATCCCGTCAGTTCTTTTCATTTGTTTTAAATATTAATATACGAAAAGGAATTCAAAGCAAAGCATAATCCAATTTTGTACTATACACTCCCTTCACGACTGCGGGAGTAAATGGAATGAGTACTAGCCACTATATAGAACCGTCCAGCCAGATTCCTGCTCCAGGCTGGACACATGACATTCATGCCAGATTCGCGCCCAATCCGACTGCTGATATCAACAACAGCCACAGTCGGCAATGGGAGCGGCTTGGGCCCACATAATGGCCGTCCGCCCCCCCAGGCCACCCGCCACCCACCGACCGCGCGGCCCCGATAACCCCCCAAAACCCATTTCTGTGTCGTGACATTCCCAAGTCAGCATCCCCTGCCACCCCTCATTCCCCACCCCCCTCCCCCTCACTCCTCACTGAATCCCGCCGTCCAATCCTCTTGGTAACTACCCCCCTGCCCCCCCCCTCTACATCGCCACCCCCCTGGGGGGGGGGCTTTCATCCGGCGGCTTTCGGTGTCTGATTAAAGCTGGACAATGGTATAATAAAATTCTAAATTAAATTGTCGCCGTAATTAGGCGAGGAGATGAAAAAAAATCCCTCCGCTAGTTCCGGTGTTAGGCTTTGTGTCCCGCGGGGAGGGCATGTTGACACTGTGCGCCTTGGTCCGGAGGTGAGGGTGAGGGGCTGTGAGGGGGGGGGGGAGGGGGCTGGCGGGAGGGCGGGGGGGAGGGGGGAGGGACCGGCCTTTGGGGGTGTCTGGCTGATGGCAGGGCGCCACGTCGATGAATGGAGGCACTAGGGACGGGCGGCTAGTCGCTCCGGAAGAAACCAGGTTCCATACAGCTAGTCAGGAGGGAGGGAGATGGGGGGTGAGAGGGGTGGGGGGGGGCAGCTACCTACACACACCCAAATGGCATCAGTACTTGACCAGAAACGGGAGCGGGCGGCAAATGGAGGAAGGGAATCAAGCAAATGGTGAACATGGTGCAAAGGGGAGGCTAAGTGGGTAAACTGGGGAGTGAATGGGTCGCTCTGAACCTGACCCCTCTCCCCCCCCCTCCCCACCGCACACCACCCCAAACAATCCCACCGCACACCACCCCCAAAACCCCCACCGCACACCACCCCCAACACCTCCACCGCACACCACCGCCATGGCAACACCCCCACCACACACCCCCTATCGCACACCACCCCCAACACCCCCACCGCACACCACTCCCAAAACCCCCCACCGCACACCACCCCCAACACCCCCACCGCACACCACCCCAACACCCCCTACCGCACACCACCCCCAACACCCCCACCGCCCCCCCCCCCCCCACCTGCTCCCTCACTCCCGTGATCTCGACACTTCCCCCGCCCCGCACCCCTTTCCCCACTGCCCACAAGCTCCCACATTAATAGTCTTTGCTTTCGAACTATAAAAAGGTGGTGGAAATGGCTATTAGGTTCCAGGCGCAATAAATGTTAATATCGGGGCGCCGGGGGAGGTGCTGTTCATGAAAGTCAGGAGTGTAATGTCTTTGGTGACTCCAGTCGCGGTGGGCCAATGGTTTTTAGTGTGTTTCCAGACATGAAGAAATGGTTTTTGTGTTACCATGCCTGATGTAGTGGCGTTTGGGTGTTTCCAGGAATGAAGAAATGATTTTTGCGTGTTACTATGCCTAAAGAAATGGCTTTTGCGTGTTACCATGCCCGAGGAAGTGGCTTTTTGGATGCTTTCAGGCATGAATAAATGGTTTTTGCGTGTTACTATGCCTAAAGAAGTGGCTTTTTAGGTGTTTCCAGGCATGAAGAAATGTTCTTGTGTGTTTCCAGGCATTAAGAAATGTTTTTGTGTGTTTCCAGGCATTAAGAAATGTTCTTGTGTGTTTCCAGGCATTAAGAAATGTTTTTGTGTGTTTCCAGGCGTTAAGAAATGTCTCCATGTGTTTCCAGACATTAAGAAATGTTTTTGTCTTACCAGGCATTAAGAAATGCTTTTTTGTGTGTTACCAGGCATTAAGAAATGGTTTTTGTGTGCTACCAGGACATAAGAAATGTTTTGGTGTGTTACCAGGCATGAAGAATTGTTGTGTGTTTCCAGGCATGAAGAAACGTTTTTGTGCGTTGCCAGGCATTAAGCAATGTTTTTCGTATGTTTCCCGGCATTAAAGAATGGTTTTGTGTGTTACCAGGCATGAAGAAATGTTGTGTGTTGCTATGCAAGAAGAATTGTTTTCGTGTGTTTCCAGGCATTAACGAATGTTTTTGTTTGTTTCCAGGCATTAAGAAATGTTTTTGCGTGTTTACAGGTATCAAAAAAGTATTTGTGTGTTTCCCTGAAAAGGTGAAAAAGACAGCGACGCTCCAACACCTCACGAACCGCGCGTCTTGTATTCTTGACGTCACATCGCAGCCCGAAGACATCAGAATGCTACAGCGCCCCTGACGACCAGAATGGAACTAGTGTAGTAATCCCTCCAGAGATTTTTTTTAGCTTCACCGACGACCTTGTTTTCAAGAGCAGCGCAAGGTTTTATTTTCAGTTTAAAGGCCGGGCATTCAATTACGGCAAGGTACCGAGCCATTAGCCGTTACGGTGGGCAGGGCCAGAGACATATCCCCAGGACGTGCGCTCTACCAGTCGTCAAGCACACAGGGCCAAGCGCTCGGGCTGAATGCAGACAAAGACCTGAATGGGTAATATACCGGTGACGTCACGATGACGTCACGCGTTAACTGTTAAGCTTAGGCACAGTGGAGCACCGAAAGTCGGCTGGAGTCGTAGGCAGGTAACTACCCGGGTGCAGGGTGAGAGGGTGGGGGGGGGGGGCAATGGGGGGAGTGGGGGGAGGGGTCGTATAGGGGAATATTGAGTCTGAAAAGCGGGGGCGCACGAGCGCAATGTTGGGATGGAAGGGTTACGGGGGTACTTAACAGAGTCCGAAATTGGCACATATCGAGTAACCACTGCTTTGCTTAAGGGGGGGGGGGGGGGCGCGCAGTTTTAGGATGAGGGCGGGGTATGTAGAAATTTAATATGGAAATTGTTCCAAAAGGGGTGCGTATGGACCCGATATTGGTGACATAGATCGAGTGTCCACTACTTTGTTAAGGGGGCACATCCACCTCCCTATATGTAATTATGAACAATATAAGTATAGAGAGAAGGGAAATCGAGGGAGAGGTGCAAATGGGTCGGATAATGGTCTACAGTGGATAAATAGGTTCAGCTAATGCATTGTTGTCAGCACCCCAAGGACAACAGCTCGCCTTATGACGGCGCGCAGGGGGTTCCGGGATGTACCCGGGGGGTACCCGGGGGGGGGGGGGGCGTGGAGGCGGCTATTACAGCTCACATTCACCCCCGTTTTACCGTTAATTAATCCGCTGGGGTTTCCGCTGTGTGGGACACCTGTTTAACTCAGCCACGGGGGGGGGGGGGCAGGGGTAAAGTAGGTCTGCAGGATGGGATACGATAAAGGGTCATAAAGAGGGACGGGGGGGGCGGAGAGGGCGGTGGGGGGAGGGTAGCCCCCAGGGGAGGGTTCGTGACCTGGGTTCCGCCGCGGCACACTGACTCGGCTTATGGCCACCCGCATCGCTTCCGGTGTGCACGTGTGTGCTCGGGTTGATCTCGCGAGAGTTGGGGCCTGATGGAGCTACTATACTCGATAACTGACGCTCCCCCCCCCCACCTCCCTTCCCCCCTATCACACTCCGTCCCCGCCTGATTCCACCAATTCCACTTGCCACAGGGGCCGCCTCGATAGCTCAGTGGGTTAGCGCGTTCTGGTCAAGAGCGCTCACCTCCGTTGGTCATATAACATACCCAAGTATTATACAAAGGGCCGCCATGTGCTGACTGACACAGTACTGATTGTGACCAACGGAGGTGAGTGCTCGTGGTTCTAGCCACCTGAGATCCTAACGGCACGTGAATCGGTGGTTCGAGCCAGGCTGTGGCCATTTCTGTGTGGTCGCAGGATAAATATCCCATATTCTTCTTAGCAAAGACTAGGGGGTTAACCCGGGGGACATGGCTCAACTCTTCCCTTCTTTCTCCCATTGATGCGATATGACCACATGTGGTTAAAGCGTCCTGAATATACAATTCATTTTACTTGAACAGCCGGATCTCGACAATCCCACTATCTCAAGCTCACACGGACGAACCGGAACCCCCTCCCCCCAGGCCCAAGCCCACTCCACACCACTCAATCCCATACCACCTACCCCCCCCCCCCCAGCTCAGCCCGCTCCTCCTTACCCCACACCTTAGCCATACCCCGCCCAAACCGGCCTTACGACATATTACCTTGCCCCCCCCCCCCCAACGATCCCCACCCCATCCGGCTGGTCACAACACCCTATCCTTCCCCCCACCGCTTCCATCCCTCGGCCGGTTTCCTGACCGGCAGACTGACCACCCCGCCCCCCTCCCCGGTCTGCCGGCCACCTGCCTGATAAGACCTATACTGCAGTGTATGGCAACTGACTTCCGGCACTCACCCCGCTGTTTACTTCACTGTGTAACAGACTAATGGGCGACGGTCAAAGCCACAACCTACAAGGACATATATATCTATTTATGGGAGTCATATACAGCGATCAGCGCGAGCCAGCGAGGGGCTCGGTAACACTAGCGTCATCCACTTGGTCATAACGTGATTAACTTATTTAGGACATGCTGGGGGTTCCACACTGCCGCTGAGAAGCTCAAGGTTGTTCTCTGTCGCTAATACGGTTCAGTTATTCGTTGTAACATCATAGGCAGATGCGCCACAATAACAACTGCTCCATTTGACGGACAGCTTTTATCATCTGCGAAGTGCAGTGGGCAGATGGTTGTTCACTGTCAGTCCTCGCCATCACTGTCAGTACTCGCCACCACTGTCAGTACTCACCATCACTGTCAGTGCTCGCCATCACTGTCAGTCCTCGCCATCACTGTCAGTCCTCACCAGCACTGTCAGTCCTCGCCATAACTGTCAGTCCTCGCCATCACTGTCAGTCCTCGCCATCACTGTCAGTCCTCACCATCACTGTCAGTCCCCACCATCACTGTCAGTCAGTCCTCACCATCACTGTCAGTCCTCACCATCACTGTCAGTCTTCGCCACCACTGTCAGTCCTCGCCACCACACACTCTCCGCGATCACTTCCAGGTCCCCGCTAGGGTCGGCCCGGGCAGTTTTACTGTCCCGATGCCCTATTCGGCTTGATTTATATGAAACGAGAACAATACGACGTTGTCATTTCCTGAAGACTGCATCAGTTTTATTACTGTTGGTCGATTCCCCCACCAGTGGGAGCCACAGCGCAATAAAGACACCGCCACGTGACGCGCAAACCTCTGGCCGTGAAACAGTCCAGCAATTCCCCTTGACAGAAACCAATGATTTACCCGACAAACACTATCGATTAGATAACCAAGAATTCTTATCGCAACTTAACAAATGACAACAGCATCTTAATGCACGTCACATAAAGTAAACTGAAGTACACAGCAGGCTTCGGTCCTGTATTGTGAAGGACAAAGCGGCAACCTTGAAACAGTCCTGAGACATCTGGCGGCAGTGCCCAGTTACTAGCTGGGGGCCTCCCCCCCCACCCCCCCAAGGGGCGTGGGATCGGAATCCCCCCCCCCTCAGGAGAAAGTGGGGGGGGGGGGTACTCATAGGAATGCTATGCCGTCAGTTGTCAGGTTTGCTCGGCTGTACCCCAGGTCGATACTTCATTAAAAGCATCCCTTTAGTCCAGGACATTTTTTCTTATCTTTTTTATTCAGTTTATTTTAAATTACCCTACACACACTGATTTGTCATATGCAGCCATCCACAGTGAAGACAGTTGCCTGGATTGATAATCAATTATATGTGAAATTCGTGTTTTGGGCCACTTTTGTGCATATAAAGGCTAAACTGGGGTCAGTTGATACATGCTCAAAGTGTACGTGTAGGGCCGAACGCCCCCACCCCCTACCTCCCCACCCCCACGCCATTACAATGGAATAATATGCCAATAATAGCCACGTTACCATCCAACTGACCAGATACATTAACATACATACTGTTGTCATATACAATATATATATATATATATAAACATGCAAATATTATGAGGTAAGCAATGAACGCATGTACAGCTACCTCAATGAGTCACAGAAAAAGCCGTTTGTAAAAAGTCCTTGTAAGACCAACAGAAACTCCACCATCACATGATGGTAACTATGGTAAGCCGACCAATAAATAATTCCCTGCTGACGGCCCTGTCGCGGTGTCCGCTCACAGAGCCCCGTCCGCCCAGCGCGCCAGCCCAGGCCCCCCGTCAACGTCGCATGAGGATTCACAGATATATTCTTTACGCCAGAGAAATGCACTTTCGGCTTTCCATATATTTATAGCAAACCAAGACGCCACCAAGTGGTTGGTTTTGGGACTAGGTAAGTCATGGCAGGGGTTAACAATGAATGTTTCTGTAGCCATATTCCGCCGGCGACGTGCGTTCTCCCTGTTGTAGAGTTACATTTGTACGATATTGACACACTTGGCAAGGGTAATATAAGGTAAAGACGTAGGATAAATGCGACAGTCCATTTTCACTATAATAGCTCAAGCTAAAAGCTAAAATTCGAAAACACAGGTCAGAAAGCATGTGTCAGAAAGTACATGTCAGAAAGTACATGTCAGAAAGTACATGTCAGAAAGTACATGTCAGAAAGTACATGTCAGAAAGTACATGTCAGAAAACACCTGTCAGAAAGCACGTCAGAAAGCATGTGTCAGAAAGCACGTGTTAGAAAGCACGTGTTAGAAAGCACGTGTTAGAAAGCACATGTCAGAGACACAGAATGCGAATGATAGAAGCACGTATCAGAAAATCACATGTCACAAAGCACATGTATAAAAGTGCGTGTTTGAAATTATAGCATACAACAGAAACAACACCTGCAAACATAAACAGAAGCACCTTGTACTTTATTCAGGACTATGCGCTAAATATGGAATCCCAAATAGATATTAAATTACCGCAATAAGTTATTTATTCCGCGATGCGTGTACAGGTACAACATACAAGTGTAAACGTTCCATCAAACCCGATGCAAAAACGACTCCTTGGTCTCTCGTGACGTCACTGGAAGACAGGACACAAGGCCAGCTTGTCACCCTTTTCCTACACAATAATCTCTATGGTAACTCGGCGGTGAGGGAGCAGCGCCAAGCGGGTGGGTGCGGGGGGGGGGGTGGCGGGTACGTCTGGGCGCTGGGGGTCCAGCCCTGGCATTGTGCACCCCCCACCCCTCCTTGCGTGGGCAGGGTGCCTCTCGGTCGCTGTAGGTCCAACCCTGGCATGGCTTATCCCCACCCGCGGGGTGGCGTTGTCAAGGTGCGGCTCCAGTGCACCCCCCCCCCCGCCACCTCCACGCCCAGTGTGGTGGGGTCAGTATGCCGCTTCGGACTCCGGCAGTAGTTCCAGAGCCCCCGCCTGGGGTGGAGGTGTCTCCCACATTAGGGGTGGTGTAGTCAGGGTGCCGCTGAGGGGTGGGGTGGTCAGGATGCCGCCTCGGACTCCGGCAGTAGTTCCACAGCCCCCTCACCCCCCACCCCCGCCTGGAGTGGAGGTGTCTCCCACATAAGGGGTGGGTGAGGGGTGGGGTGGTCAGGGTGCCGCTGAGGACTCCAGTGGGCCGCTCTTCGCTCGGGCCGGAGACGCTGAAAACGAGAAGCGAATGAAAATTACCAAATCAGGCGTATTTTTCCAATATTATCTTCCCATGGGAAGTACTTTCACGCATTACATTACTACAGGGAATAAGACTTGTAGAGAGATTACATAGCGAAATCACTGGCAGACTTTAGCCGCTTCCACTACATACATGTACACCGATACCCCGGCAGCAGACAGTATGTTAGGAGGTCTGACTCGCGGTCCGGTGGGCAGACCGTTACGTGTGACTGTGCCTCGCTGTGGGGACTGTGGGGTCTACACTATACCATAGCCACGGGTGATCTTACCTCGCTGTGGGGACTGTGGGGTCTACACTATACCATAGCCACGGGTGATCTTACCTCGCTGTGGGGACTGTGGGGTATACACTATACCATAACCACGGGTGATCTTACCTCGCTGTGGGGACTGTGGGGTCTACACTATACCATAGCCACGGGTGATCTTACCTCGCTGTGGGGACTGTGGGGTATACACTATACCATAGCCACGGGTGATCTTACCTCGCTGAGAGGACTGTGGGCTCTACACTATACCATAGCCACAGGTGATCTTACCTCGCTGTGAGGACTGTGGGGTCTACACTATACCATAGCCACAGGTGATCTTACCTCGCTGAGAGGACTGTGGGGTCTACACTATACCATAGCCACAGGTGATCTTACCTCGCTGTGAGGACTGTGGGGTCTACACTATACCATAGCCACGGGTGATCTTACCTTGCTGTGGGGACTGTGGGGTCTACACTATACCATAGCCACGGGTGATCTTACCTCGCTGTGGGGACTGCGGGGTCTACACTATACCATAGCCACGGGTGATCTTCCCTCGCTGTGGGGACTGTGGGGTCTACACTATACCATAGCCACGGGTGATCTTACCTCGCTGTGGGGACTGTGGGGTCTACATTATACCATAGCCACGGGTGATGATCTTACATCGCTGTGGGGACTGTGGGGTATACACTATACCATAACCACGGGTGATCTTACCTCGCTGTGAGGACTGTGGGGTCTACACTATACCATAGCCACGGGTGATCTTACCTCGCTGAAAGGACTGTGGGGTCTACACTATACCATAGCCACGGGTGATCTTACCTCGCTGTGGTGACTGTGGGGTCTAGACCACACCATAGCCACGGGTGATCTTACCTCGCTGTGGGGACTGTGAGGTCTACACTATACCATAGCCACGGGCGATCTTACCTCGCTGAAAGGACTGTGGGGTCTACACTATACCATAGCCACGGGTGATCTTACCTCGCTGTGAGGACTGTTGGGTCTACACTATAGCATAGCTACGGGCGATCTTACCTCGCTGTGAGGACTGTGGGGTCTACACTATACCATAGCCACGGGTGATCTTACCTCGCTGAAAGGACTGTGGGGTCTACACTATACCATAGCCACGGGTGATCTTACCTCGCTGTGAGGACTGTGAGGTCTACACTATACCATAGCCACGGGCGATCTTACCTCGCTGAAAGGACTGTGGGGTCTACACTATACCATAACCACGGGTGATCTTACCTCGCTGTGGGGACTGTGGGGTCTACACTATAGCATAGCCACGGGTGATCTTACCTCGCTGTGGGGACTGTGGTGTCTACACTATACCATAGCCACGGGTGATCTTACCTCGCTGTGGGGACTGTGGTGTCTACACTATACCATAGCCACGGGTGATCTTACCCCGCTGTGAGGACTGTGGGGTCTACACTATACCATAGCCACGGGTGATCTTACCTCGCTGTGGGGACTGTGGGGTCTACACTATACCATAGCCACGGGTGATCTTACCCCGCTGTGAGGACTGTGGGGTCTACACTATACCGTAGCCACGGGTGATCTTACCCCGCTGTGAGGACTGTGGGGTCTACACTATACCATAGCCACGGGTGACCTTACCTCGCTGTGGGGACTGTGGGGTATACACTATACCATAGCCACGGGTGATCTTACCTCGCTGTGGGGACTGTGAGGTCTACACTATACCATAGCCACGGGTGATCTTACCTCGCTGTGGGGACTGTGGGGTCTACACTATACCATAGCCACGGGTGATCTTACCCCGCTGTGAGGACTGTGGGGTCTACACTATACCGTAGCCACGGGTGATCTTACCTCGCTGTGGGGACTGTGGGGTCTACACTATACCATAGCCACGGGTGACCTTACCTCGCTGTGGGGACTGTGGGGTCTACACTATACCATAGCCACGGGTGACCTTACCTCGCTGTGGGGACTGTGGGGTATACACTATACCTTAGCCACGGGTGATCTTACCTCGCTGTGGGGACTGTGAGGTCTACACTATACCATAGCCACGGGTGATCTTACCTCGCTGTGGGGACTGTGGGGTCTACACTATACCATAGCCACGGGTGATCTTACCCCGCTGTGAGGACTGTGGGGTCTACACTATACCATAGCCACGGGTGATCTTACCTCGCTGTGGGGACTGTGGGGTCTACACTATACCATAGCCACGGGTGATCTTACCTCGCTGTGAGGACTGTTGGGTCTACACTATACCATAGCCACGGGTGATCTTACCTCGCTGTGGGGACTGTGGGGTCTACACTATACCATAGCCACGGGTGAAATTACCCCGCTGTGAGGACTGTGGGGTCTACACTATACCATAGCCACGGGTGATCTTACCTCGCTGTGGGGACTGTGGGGTATACACTATACCATAGCCACGGGTGATCTTACCCCGCTGTGAGGACTGTGGGGTCTACACTATACCATAGCCACGGGTGATCTTACCCCGCTGTGAGGACTGTGGGGTCTACACTATACCATAGCCACGGGTGATCTTACCTCGCTGTGGGGACTGTGGGGTCTACACTATACCATAGCCACGGGTGATCTTACCCCGCTGTGAGGACTGTGGGGTCTACACTATACCATAGCCACGGGTGATCTTACCTCGCTGTGAGGACTGTGGGGTCTACACTATACCATAGCCACGGGTGATCTTACCTCGCTGTGGGGACTGTGGGGTCTACACTATACCATAGCCACGGGTGATCTTACCCCGCTGTGGGGACTGTGGGGTCTACACTATACCATAGCCACGGGTGATCTTACCCCGCTGTGAGGACTGTGGGGTCTACACTATACCATAGCCACGGGTGATCTTACCTCGCTGTGGGGACTGTGGGGTCTACACTATACCATAGCCACGGGTGATCTTACCCCGCTGTGGGGACTGTGGGGTCTACACTATACCATAGTCACGGGTGATCTTACCCCGCTGTGAGGACTGTGGGGTCTACACTATACCATAGCCACGGGTGATCTTACCTCGCTGTGGGGACTGTGGGGTCTACACTATACCATAGCCACGGGTGATCTTACCCCGCTGTGAGGACTGTGGGGTCTACACTATACCATAGCCACGGGTGATCTTACCTCGCTGTGGGGACTGTGGGGTCTACACTATACCATAGCCACGGGTGATCTTACCCCGCTGTGAGGACTGTGGGGTATACACTATACCGTAGCCACGGGTGATCTTACCCCGCTGTGAGGACTGTGGGGTCTACACTATACCGTAGCCACGGGTGATCTTACCCCGCTGTGAGGACTGTGGGGTCTACACTATACCATAGCCACGGGTGACCTTACCTCGCTGTGGGGACTGTGGGGTATACACTATACCATAGCCACGGGTGATCTTACCTCGCTGTGGGGACTGTGGGGTCTACACTTTACCATAGCCACGGGTGATCTTACCTCGCTGTGGGGACTGTGGGGTCTACACTATACCATAGCCACGGGTGATCTTACCCCGCTGTGAGGACTGTGGGGTCTACACTATACCGTAGCCACGGGTGATCTTACCCCGCTGTGAGGACTGTGGGGTCTACACTATACCATAGCCACGGGTGATCTTACCTCGCTGTGAGGACTGTGGGGTCTACACTATACCGTAGCCACGGGTGATCTTACCTCGCTGTGGGGACTGTGAGGTCTACACTATACCATAGCCACGGGTGATCTTACCTCGCTGTGGGGACTGTGGGGTATACACTATACCATAGCCACGGGTGATCTTACCTCGCTGTGGGGACTGTGGGGTCTACACTATACCATAGCCACGGGTGATCTCACCTCGCTGTGAGGACTGTGGGGTCTACACTATACCATAGCCACGGGTGACCTTACCTCGCTGTGGGGACTGTGGGGTCTACACTATACCATAGCCACGGGTGACCTTACCTCGCTGTGGGGACTGTGGGGTCTACACTATACCATAGCCACGGGTGATCTTACCTCGCTGTGGGGACTGTGGGGTATACACTATACAATAACCACGGGTGATCTTACCTAGCTGTGGGGACTGTGGGGTCTACACTATACCATAGCCACGGGTGATCTTACCTCGCTGTGAGGACTGTGGGGTCTACACTATACCATAGCCACGGGTGACCTTACCCCGCTGTGAGGACTGTGGGGTCTACACTATACCATAGCCACGGGTGATCTTACCTCGCTGTGAGGACTGTGGGGTCTACACTATACCATAGCCACGGGTGATCTTACCTCGCTGTGGGGACTGTGGGGTCTACACTATACCATAGCCACGGGTGATCTTACCCCGCTGTGGGGACTGTGGGGTCTACACTATACCATAGCCACGGGTGATCTTACCTCGCTGGGGGGTCGGCTCTCTCAGTAGCCGGGACATGTCCTCCGTCTGCAACAAACAAAGTCAAAACAAATACTAAAACATACATAAATAAAGTGTCATGAACGAGATGGAATAGCTTTATTCGTTATACATTTGTCGCAGGTCTACACGGTAAAATGAATGGATGGATGGATTGGTGTTTTCGGCCAGTTTTTGTGCCACCGTGAGCCAAACCAGGCCTTCCTTGGCTCCATCAGTGAAACAATCCCTCCTTGGGAAAACGAGATGACGAAAAGAGACGGTCTCATACATCGTTTGGTTAACCTCTGTCACCCCTATGATGCCTGTCACCCCGTGTCACCCCGTGTCACCCCGTGTCACCCCGTGTCACCCCGTGTCACCCCGGGTCACCCTCCTGACGGCCCTTGTCGTCAGCTTATCGCCCTCTGTGGTGATAAAGTCATGTCCATTGGCCCGGCCCACGGTCTCTGGAACAATGTGCCCTGTCACCCCGTGTCACCCCGTGTCACCCCATGTCACCCCGTGTCACCCCGTGTCACCCTCCTGACGGCCCTTGTCGTCAGCTTATCGCCCCCTGTGGTAATAAAGCCATGTCCATTGGCCCGGCCCACGGTCTCTGGCACAAGGCGCCCTTTCAACCCATGTCACCCCGTGTCCCCCCTTGTCACCCCGTGTCACCCCGTGTCACCCCGTGTCACCCCGTGTCACCCTCCTGACGGCTCTTGTCGTCAGCTTATCGCCCCCTGTGGTGATAAAGGCCATGTCCATTGGCCCGGCCCATGGTCTCTGGCTCAAGGCGCCCTTTCACCCCGTGTCACCCCGCGTCACCCCGTGTCACTCCGTGTCACCCCGTGTCACCCCGTGTCACCCTCCTGACGGCCCTTGTCGTCAGCTTATCGCCCCCTGTGGTGATAAAGCCATGTCCATTGGCCCGGCCCACGGTCTCTGGCACAAGGTGCCCTGTCACCCCGTGTTACCCCGTGTCACCCCGTGTCACCCTCCTGACGGCCCTTGTCGTCAGCTTATCGCCCCCTGTGGTGATAAAGCCATGTCCATTGGCCCGGCCCACGGTCTCTGGCACAAGGTGCCCTGTCACCCCGTGTTACCCCGTGTCACCACGTGTCACCCCGTGTCACCCCTTGTCACCCCTTGTCACCCCATGTCACCCCGTGTCACCCCGTGTCACTCTCCTGACGGCCCTTGTCGTCAGCTTATCGCCCCCTGTGGTGATAAAGCCATGTCCATTGGCCCGACCGACGGTCTCTGGCACAAGGCGCCCTTTCACCCCGTGTCACCCCGCGTCACCCCGCGTCACCCCGTGTCACTCCGTGTCACTCCGTGTCACCCCATGTCACCCCGTGTCACCCTCCTGACGGCCCTTGTCAGCTTATCGCCCCCTGTGGTGATAAAGCCATGTCCATTGGCCCGTCCCACGGTCTCTGGCACAAGGCGCCCTGTCACTCCGTGTCACCCCGTGTCACCCCATGTCACCCCGTGTCACCCTCCTGGCGGCCCTTGTCGTCAGCTTATCGCCCCCTGTGGTGATAAAGCCATGTCCATTGGCCCGTCCCACGGTCTCTGGCACAAGGTACCCTGTCACCCCGTGTCACCCCGTGTCACCCCGTGTCACCCCGTGTCACCCCGTGTCACCCCGTGTCACCCTCCTGACGGCCCTTGTCAGCTTATCGCCCCCTGTGGTGATAAAGCCATGTCCATTGGCCCGTCCCACGGTCTCTGGCACAAGGCGCCCTGTCACTCCGTGTCACCCCGTGTCACCCCATGTCACCCCGTGTCACCCTCCTGGCGGCCCTTGTCGTCAGCTTATCGCCCCCTGTGGTGATAAAGCCATGTCCATTGGCCCGGCCCACGGTCTCTGGCACAAGGCGCCTTCGCTCCTGATAGACATCTCCAGGCAATTATACAGCCCACCCCGAGCCGGGCTCACCTACAGGGGCTAATAACTGCTTAGTTTGCATATCTCAGAGACCCGACAGAGGTGAAGGCTGTCCAGCAGCTGCCGCGGCGGCCGGTAGGGGGCCGGGGCAGATGGGGGGGGGGGGTAGGGTCACCAGGCTCTTCACTGGCGTGTTCACTGGTTTTTCAACTGGTGTGTTCACTGATCTGTTCACTGATGTGTTCACTGGTGTGTTCACTGGTGTGTTCACTGGTGTGTTCACTGGTGTGTTCATTTGTATTCACTAGTATGTTCACTGGTATGTTCACTGGTGTGTGTTCACTGGTATGTTCACTGTTTTTTTAACTGGTGTGTTCACTGGTTTTTTAACTGGTGTGTTCACTGGTTTTTTAACTGTTGTGTTCACTAGTGTGTTCACTGGTTTTTCAACTGGTGTGTTCACTGGTGTGTTCACTGGTGTGATTACAGAGACGTCCCTGGTACATTGTTCTCTGCTTATCTGAGCCAGACACCCCTCCTCATCACCAGGGTTACCTACAAGGGCGAGGTCCCTGCCTTTATCACCATGGTTACGTACCTGGGCCAGATCCCTGTCCCCATCACCATGGTTACGTACCTGGGCCAGGTCACTCTCCCCATCCCCATGGTTACGTACCTGGTCCAGATCCCTGTCCCCATCACCATGGTTACGTACCTGGGCCAGGTCACTCTCCCCATCCCCATGGTTACGTACCTGGTCCAGATCCCTGTCCCCATCACCATGGTTACGTACCTGGGCCAGGTCACTCTCCCCATCCCCATGGTTACGTACCTGGTCCAGACCCCTGTCCCCATCCCCGTGGTTACGTACCTGGGCCAGGTCCCGGGGTAGCTGACCCTCGGCGTTACGGCTGTGTCTGGAGGCGCCCACGCTGAGCAGGAGGCGGGCCACCCCGAGGAAGTTCCACTTGACGGCGTCGTGCAGCGGGGTGTTGCCGCGCGTGTTCACTATGTCCAGCGGACAGCCGTGCTGCAACCAACAAACAGACCGCTATAGCGGCACCCACACCACTGCCCACCCATTAAGGTACAGACGGCTATAGCGGCACCCACACCACTGCCCACCCATTAACGTACAGACCGCTATAGCGGCACCCACACCACTGCCCACCCATTAACGTACAGACGGCTATAGCGGCACCCACACCACTGCCCACCCATTAACGTACAGACGGCTATAGCGGCACCCACACCACTGCCCACCCATTAACGTACAGACGGCTATAGCGGCACCCACACCACTGCCCACCCATTAACGTACAGACGGCTATAGCGGCACCCACACCACTGCCCACCCATTAACGTACAGACGGCTATAGCGGCACCCACACCACTGCCCACCCATTAACGTACATACGGCTATAGCGGCACCCACACCACTGCCCACCCATTAACGTACAGACGGCTATAGCGGCACCCACACCACTGCCCACCCATTAACGTACAGACGGCTATAGCGGCACCCACACCACTGCCCACCCATTAACGTACAGACCGCTATAGCGGCACCCATACCACTGCCCACCCATTAACGTACAGACGGCTATAGCGGCACCCACACCACTGCCCACCCATTAACGTACAGACGGCTATAGCGGCACCAACACCACTGCCCACCCATTAACGTACAGACCGCTATAGCGGCATCCACACCACTGCCCACCCATTAACGTACAGACGGCTATAGCGGCACCCACACCACTGCCCACCCATTAACGTACAGACGGCTATAGCGGCACCCACACCACTGCCCACCCATTAACGTACAGACGGCTATAGCGGCACCCACACCACTGCCCACCCATTAACGTACAGACCGCTATAGCGGCACCCACACCACTGCCCACCCATTAACGTACAGACCGCTATAGCGGCACCCACACCACTGCCCACCCATTAACGTACAGACGGCTATAGCGGCACCCACACCACTGCCCACCCATTAACGTACAGACCGCTATAGCGGCACCCACACCACTGCCCACCCATTAACGTACAGACCGCTATAGCGGCACCCACACCACTGCCCACCCATTAACGTACAGACGGCTATAGCGGCACCCACACCACTGCCCACCCATTAACGTACAGACGGCTATAGCGGCACCCACACCACTGCCCACCCATTAACGTACAGACGGCTATAGCGGCACCCACACCACTGCCCACCCATTAACGTACAGACCGCTATAGCGGCACCCACACCACTGCCCACCCATTAACGTACAGACGGCTATAGCGGCACCCACACCACTGCCCACCCATTAACGTACAGACCGCTATAGCGGCACCCACACCACTGCCCACCCATTAACGTACAGACGGCTATAGCGGTACCCACACCACTGCCCACCCATTAACGTACAGACGGCTATAGCGGCACCCACACCACTGCCCACCCATTAACGTACAGACGGCTATAGCGGCACCCACACCACTGCCCACCCATTAACGTACAGACGGCTATAGCGGCACCCACACCACTGCCCACCCATTAATGTACAGACCGCTATAGCGGCACCCACACCACTGCCCACCCATTAACGTACAGACCGCTATAGCGGCACCCACACCACTGCCCACCCATTAACGTACAGACGGCTATAGCGGCACCCACACCACTGCCCACCCATTAACGTACAGACGGCTATAGCGGCACCCACACCACTGCCCACCCATTAACGTACAGACGGCTATAGCGGCACCAACACCACTGCCCACCCATTAACGTACAGACCGCTATAGCGGCACCCACACCACTGCCCACCCATTAACGTACAGACCGCTATAGCGGCACCCACACCACTGCCCACCCATTAACGTACAGACGGCTATAGCGGCACCCACACCACTGCCCACCCATTAACGGTACAGACGGCTATAGCGGCACCCACACCACTGCCCACCCATTAACGTACAGACGGCTATAGCGGCACCCACAACACTGCCCACCCATTAACGTACAGACGGCTATAGCGGCACCCACACCACTGCCCACCCATTAACGTACAGACGGCTATAGCGGCACCCACACCACTGCCCACCCATTAACGTACAGACGGCTATAGCGGTACCCACACCACTGCCCACCCATTAACGTACAGACGGCTATAGCGGCACCCACACCACTGCCCACCCATTAACGTACAGACGGCTATGGCGGCACCCACACCACTGCCCACCCATTAACGTACAGACCGCTATAGCGGCACCCACACCACTGCCCACCCATTAACGTACAGACGGCTATAGCGGCACCCACACCACTGCCCACCCATTAACGTACAGACCGGCTATAGCGGCACCCACACCACTGCCCACCCATTAACGTACAGACGGCTATAGCGGCACCCACACCACTGCCCACCCATTAACGTACAGACGGCTATAGCGGCACCCACACCACTGCCCACCCATTAACGTACAGACGGCTATAGCGGCACCCACACCACTGCCCACCCATTAACGTACAGACGGCTATAGCGGCACCCACACCACTGCCCACCCATTAACGTACAGACGGCTATAGCGGCACCCACACCACTGCCCACCCATTAACGTACAGACGGCTATAGCGGCACCCACACCACTGCCCACCCATTAACGTACAGACGGCTATAGCGGCACCCACACCACTGCCCACCCATTAACGTACAGACGGCTATAGCGGCACCCACACCACTGCCCACCCATTAACGTACAGACGGCTATAGCGGCACCCACACCACTGCCCACCCATTAACGTACAGACCGGCTATAGCGGCACCCACACCACTGCCCACCCATTAACGTACAGACGGCTATAGCGGCACCCACACCACTGCCCACCCATTAACGTACAGACGGCTATAGCGGCACCCACACCACTGCCACCCATTAACGTACAGACGGCTATAGCGGCACCCACACCACTGCCCACCCATTAACGTACAGACGGCTATAGCGGCACCCACACCACTGCCCACCCATTAACGTACAGACGGCTATAGCGGCACCCACACCACTGCCCACCCATTAACGTACAGACGGCTATAGCGGCACCCACACCACTGCCCACCCATTAACGTACAGACGGCTATAGCGGCACCCACACCACTGCCCACCCATTAACGTACAGACGGCTATAGCGGCACCCACACCACTGCCCACCCATTAACGTACAGACGGCTATAGCGGCACCCACACCACTGCCCACCCATTAACGTACAGACGGCTATAGCGGCACCCACACCACTGCCCACCCATTAACGTACAGACGGCTATAGCGGCACCCACACCACTGCCCACCCATTAACGTACAGACGGCTATAGCGGCACCCACACCACTGCCCACCCATTAACGTACAGACGGCTATAGCGGCACCCACACCACTGCCCACCCATTAACGTACAGACGGCTATAGCGGCACCCACACCACTGCCCACCCATTAACGTACAGACGGCTATAGCGGCACCCACACCACTGCCCACCCATTAACGTACAGACGGCTATAGCGGCACCCACACCACTGCCCACCCATTAACGTACAGACGCTATAGCGGCACCCACACCACTGCCCACCCATTAACGTACAGACGGCTATAGCGGCACCCACACCACTGCCCACCCATTAACGTACAGACGGCTATAGCGGCACCCACACCACTGCCCACCCATTAACGTACAGACGGCTATAGCGGCACCCACACCACTGCCCACCCATTAACGTACAGACGGCTATAGCGGCACCCCACACCACTGCCCCACCCCCCATTCAACACGAGTGCAAATAAAACTATAGTGTGACTAAAACTATGCTT
>OZ025257.1:8386144-8403412 GCA_964019135.1 Arenicola marina | reverse complement strand
AAGCGATTGATGTCGCCATAAACGGTTTCCACGTGGTGTCATGTATTACGGGACCTCGGGGTAATACAGTGGACAGGTGAAAATCCTAATCGGTGGCTATGATTAAACTTGCCTCGCCATTTGTACTATTGCATATTTTATTTTACATTGTAAGATTTTGCTTTTCATTTTTTTGAGAAAACGCCAAGTTTCTAGCGTATGCTATTTGGGGGTATCCTCGTTAAACAACTGTTTAAACCAAACCCACCTTTTTTCACTTATTTTAATGATAATGATACCGGTATACATAAATAAAATAAATATCAATAAATATAATTAATATCAATAAATATATTTGATATCAATTAAAACACGGGAGATAATTGCGAGATGTTGTTACCATCATTACCTGGATGAGCAGCCTTGCCTTCGCCTCGTTGCCAGTCATACAGCAGTAGTGGAGGGGGGTGTTACCTTGGCTGTCTCTGGCCTTCACATCGGCGCCGAACTCCAGCAAGACTCGAACCACCTGCAGCGAGACACACGGTACAGCTGGCTGTCACAATGAACAGGGCAGTTAACAGGTCATCCACACAGCCTGTCCAGGGTCACTCAGTGTCTACAGGGACATGTCATTCACACAGCTCCAGGGTCACTCAGTGTCTACAGGGACATGTCATTCACACAGCCTGTCCAGGGTCACTCAGTGTCTACAGGGACATGTCATTCACACAGCCTGTCCAGGGTCACTCAGTGTCTACAGGGGCATGTCATCCACACAGTCTGTCCAGGGTCACTCAGTGCCTACAGGGACATGTCATCCACACAGCCTGTCCAGGGTCACTCAGTGTCTACAGGGACATGTCATCCACACAGCCTGTCCAGGGTCACTCAGTGCCTACAGGGACATGTCATTCACACAGCCTGTCCAGGGTCACTCAGTGTCCACAGGGACATGTCATCCACACAGTCTGTCCAGGGTCACTCAGTGTCTACAGGGGCATGTCATCCACACAGCCTGTCCAGGGTCACTCAGTGTCTACAGGGACATGTCATTCACACAGCCTGTCCAGGGTCACTCAGTGTCTACAGGGACATGTCATCCACACAGTCTGTCCAGGGTCACTCAGTGTCTACAGGGGCATGTCATCCACACAGCCTGTCCAGGGTCACTCAGTGCCTACAGGGACATGTCATTCACACAGCCTGTCCAGGGTCACCCAGTGTCTACAGGGACATGTCATCCACACAGTCTGTCCAGGGTCACTCAGTGGCTACAGGGACATGTCATTCACACAGCCTGTCCAGGGTCACTCAGTGTCTACAGGGACATGTCATTCACACAGCCTGTCCAGGGTCACTCAGTGTCTACAGGGACATGTCATTCACACAGCCTGTCCAGGGTCACTCAGTGTCTACAGGGACATGTCATCCAGACAGCCTGTCCAGGGTCAGTCAGTGTCTACAGGGACATGTCATTCAGGGGAGCGGGGGTATGAGACAGACACCCCATGTAACAGCACCCACCCGGGTCGCCACGGGTTCAGACCCCCCATCAATACCCGTGCACCCACACCCCCCCTCCCCCCACGCCTCACCTAGCACCCCCAAAACCCGGCAGCAGACACAGAGGAAGCCAATGGGACCACGTGACCGGGCGAGAGTGCTGTGTGGTGATCCGTATCGCCCAGTCTAGTTAATCAGGGTGGAGGAAGGGAGGTGGGGGAGTGTGTGCGGGGGGGGGGCAAAGCCCTCTCCCCTCTCTCCCACGGGTTGTCATCGTAACAAACACGAATAACTGTGACCCTTTACGTGAGCTCCAGACGCGGTCAGAAGCCAATGACACGTGGGGTGTTCTATTCTGGGGTGGGGAGGGGGGGGGTTGCGGGCGGTGGTAGAGCGGGGGCAGATCAAACATATGAAGACCAGGCCTGGGGTTAGGATTGGCAATTTTCCCCGCCACCTCCCCCCTAGTTTAATGACCCCCCTCCCCGTCCCTCCCACTCCCGTCTGCCGCTCTGCCAAGTTACATCATCCAGATTTCTGTTCAGCACGCGTCGATCTCTACGGACCATGGACTGGACCACAGATCATGGTCCAAACTGACCAAACATAGATATCTACAGATCATTATCCAAACTGACCAAACATAGATATCTACGGATTATTGTCCAAACTGAGCAAATATAAATATCTACAGATCATTGTCCAAACTGACCAAATACAGATATCTACGGATCATTATCCAAACTGACCAAATATAGATATCTGCAGATCATAGTCCAAACTGACCAAACATAAATATCTACGGATCATTGTCCAAGCTGACGGAACATAGATGTCTGAAGATCATTATCCAAACTAACCAAACATGGACAATGCAGGTACTAGTTTTAATTAACCAAACATGAATGCAATTTAACAATATGCCCAGTGACCAAACACATCGACTGACCCATGTCCAAACTGACCAAACAACAAAATACTTCGGATACACACCCAAACTGACCACACATAGATATAATTTAGATACACACCAAAAACTGACCAAAGAATTCACACACACACTGACCAAACAGATATAACCGCCGCTGACAAACATTGATGAAATTCAATGGACATCCAAACTGAGCAGTTCTCCATATTCAATGGACATCCAAACTGAGCAGTTCTCCATATTCAATGGACATCCAAACTGAGCAGTTCTCCATATTCAAAGGACATCCAAACTGAGCAGTTCTCCATATTCAATGGACATCAAACTGAGCAGTTCTCCATATTCAATGGACATCCAAACTGAGCAGTTCTCCATATTCAAAGGACATCCAAACTGAGCAGTTCTCCATATTCAATGGACATCCAAACTGAGCAGTTCTCCATATTCAATGGACATCCAAACTGAGCAGTTCTCCATATTCAATGGACATCCACACTGAGCAGTTCTCCATATTCAATGGACATCCAAACTGAGCAGTTCTCCATATTCAATGGACATCCAAACTGAGCAGTTCTCCATATTCAATGGACATTCAAACTGAGCAGTTCTCCATATTCAAAGGACATCCAAACTGAGCAGTTCTCCATATTCAATGGACATCCAAACTGAGCAGTTCTCCATATTCAATGGACATCCAAACTGAGCAGTTCTCCATATTCAATGGACATCCAAACTGAGCAGTTCTCCATATTCAATGGACATCCAAACTGAGCAGTTCTCCATATTCAATGGACATCCAAACTGAGCAGTTCTCCATATTCAATGGACATCCAAACTGAGCAGTTCTCCATATTCAATGGACATCCAAACTGAGCAGTTCTCCATATTCAATGGACATCCAAACTGAGCAGTTCTCCATATTCAATGGACATCCAAACTGAGCAGTTCTCCATATTCAATGGACATCCAAACTGAGCAGTTCTCCATATTCAAAGGACATCCAAACTGAGCAGTTCTCCATATTCAATGGACATCCAAACTGAGCAGTTCTCCATATTCAATGGACATCCAAACTGAGCAGTTCTCCATATTCAATGGACATCCAAACTGAGCAGTTCTCCATATTCAATGGGCATCCAAACTGAACAGTTCTCCATATTCAATGGACATCCAAACTGAGTTGTTCTCCATATTCAATGGACATCCAAACTGAGCAGTTCTCCATATTCAATGGACATCCAAACTGAGCAGTTCTCCATATTCAATGGACATCCAAACTGAGCAGTTCTCCATATTCAATGGACATCCAAACTGAGCAGTTCTCCATATTCAAAGGACATCCAAACTGAGCAGTTCTCCATATTCAATGGACATCCAAACTGAGCTGTTCTCCATATTCAATGGACATCCAAACTAAGCAGTTCTCCAGATTCAATGGACATCCAAACTGAGCAGTTCTCCACATTCAATGGACATCCAAACTGAGCAGTTCTCCATATTCAATGGACATCCAAACTGAGCAGTTCTCCATATTCAATGGACATCCAAACTGAGCAGTTCTCCATATTCAATGGACATCCAAACTGAGCAGTTCTCCATATTTAATGGACATCCAAACTGAGCAGTTCTCCATATTCAATGGACATCCAAACTGAGCAGTTCTCCATATTCAATGGACATCCAAACTGAGCAGTTCTCCATATTCAATGGACATCCAAACTGAGCAGTTCTCCATATTCAAAGGACATCCAAACTGAGCAGTTCTCCATATTCAATGGACATCCAAACTGAGCAGTTCTCCATATTCAATGGACATCCAAACTGAGCAGTTCTCCATATTCAATGGACATCCAAACTGAGCAGTTCTCCATATTCAATGGGCATCCAAACTGAACAGTTCTCCATATTCAACGGACATCCAAACTGAGTTGTTCTCCATATTCAATGGACATCCAAACTGAGCAGTTCTTCATATTCAATGGACATCCAAACTGAGCAGTTCTCCATATTCAAAGGACGTCCAAACTGAGCAGTTCTCCATATTCAATGGACATCCAAACTGAGCAGTTCTCCATATTCAATGGACATCCAAACTAAGCAGTTCTCCAGATTCAATGGACATCCAAACTGAGCAGTTCTCCATATTCAATGGACATCCAAACTGAGCAGTTCTCCATATTCAATGGACATCCAAACTGAGCAGTTCTCCATATTCAATGGACATCCAAACTGAGCAGTTCTCCATATTCAATAGACATCCAAACTGAGCAGTTCTCCATATTCAATGGACATCCAAACTGAGCAGTTCTCCATATTCAATGGACATCCAAACTGAGCAGTTCTCCATATTCAATGGACATCCAAACTGAGCAGTTCTCCATATTCAATGGACATCCAAACTGAGCAGTTCTCCATATTCAATGGACATCCAAACTGAGCAGTTCTCCATATTCAAAGGACATCCAAACTGAGCAGTTCTCCATATTCAATGGACATCCAAACTGAGCAGTTCTCCATATTCAATAGACATCCAAACTAAGCAGTTCTCCAGATTCAATGGACATCCAAACTGAGCAGTTCTTCATATTCAATGGACATCCAAACTGAGCAGTTCTCCATATTCAATGGACATCCAAACTGAGCAGTTCTCCATATTCAATGGACATCCAAACTGAGCAGTTCTCCATATTCAATGGACATCCAAACTGAGCAGTTCTCCATATTCAATGGACATCCAAACTGAGCAGTTCTCCATATTCAATGGACATCCAAACTGAGCAGTTCTCCATATTCAATGGACATCCAAACTGAGCAGTTCTCCATTTTCAATGGACATCCAAACTGAGCAGTTCTCCATATTCAATGGACATCCAAACTGAGCAATTCTCCATATTCAATGGACATCCAAACTGAGCAGTTCTCCATATTCAATGGACATCCAAACTGAGCAGTTCTCCATATTCAAAGGACATCCAAACTGAGCAGTTCTCCATATTCAATGGACATCCAAACTGAGCAGTTCTCCATATTCAATGGACATCCAAACTGAGCAGTTCTCCATATTCAATGGACATCCAAACTGAGCAGTTCTCCATATTCAATGGACATCCAAACTGAGCAGTTCTCCATTTTCAATGGACATCCAAACTGAGCAGTTCTCCATATTCAATGGACATCCAAACTGAGCAGTTCTCCATATTCAATGGACATCCAAACTGAGCCGTTCTCCATATTCAATGGACATCCAAACTGAGCAGTTCTCCATATTCAATGGACATCCAAACTGAGCAGTTCTCCATTTTCAATGGACATCCAAACTGAGCAGTTCTCCATATTCAATGGACATCCAAACTGAGCAGTTCTCCATATAATTTAGATTCACTTCCAAACTAACGACCAGACATGTCAACTCACAGGCGGAACTGAGCCAAGCATCAATATACATTATTACACTGAAAAGTGAACAAAACACGGATATGTAGGAATTCACTCCGTAGTGAACAAACATAGATATCCATTAAAAGAGGAAGTGAACTGCACATAGATATCCATTAGCACACCTTCAAACTGACCAGCCCGGACACCTCCTATACGTACATGGCCCGATTGGCCAACCCATAGATATCCATTAGCACACGTCAGGGCCGAACCCAGCGGCAAGGCATCCCGGGGTAAGCAATCAAAACCTGCATTAGGTTCTCGCAATCAGCCGCAGACACTCGACGCGTACGTTATGACAAAAAAAACCTGTTGGGCGCGCTGGGTAACAGTGTTAGGTGGGCAATCTCCCAGTGGCGGGCCATCCCCGGGAGCCACCCTCTTCAGCATGACAATCACCCTGGCAACGCAGGTCGCCGTGACCCGGCGCGGCGTCCCATTGGGCGGGTCGACGGCGGTAGATCTCCCGGTTAAAGGAATGGGAGGTTGGCAATTTGCCGTCGCGCCTCGGCGCCCGGTGCCGCGCGCCCTGCTATTGTCGGTCAATTAGAGTGGGTATTACTTTGTGGTTAAGCCACTGTCGGCGGCGAGCCACCCCGGGCCGGGGGAACGCCTAATGAAAGGTCACATCAAGGGGGCATTTGTCTCCATACCCGGAAAATGGGGCAATATGGGTATATAATGAAACACGTAGCGGTGCTAGTGGGGTGGCGTGTCGGTGGGGGAGGGGGGGGAGGTGTGGTGTGTGGGTGGTGGAGGGGGCGGAGTTGCGGAATGTGGGTGGTTGGGGGGGTGCGGAGGTGTGGAGTGTGGGTGGTTGGGGGGGGGGACGGAGGTGTGGAGTGTGTGTGGTGGAGGGGGCGGAGATGTGGCGTGTCGGTGGTAAAGGGGGTGAAGGTGTGGCGTGTGGGTGGTGGAGGGAGCGGCGGTGTTGCTCTCTATAGAGGGGAGACATGTGAGGGCATGGGGGAGAGGGCTTCCCAAGAGCTGGTGTAATAGGGCTATACAGTTCTCGCGATCGGGCCGTGAGACTTCAGTTTTGGGGACAAACACACGTGCTCCATGTTGAAGTATAGGCAGCTATAAGTCAATTTCTTTCCAGGTATATTCTAAAGCCTATGAGTACCATTTCACTAAACATGGCTATGGGAGGTATACGTTAAAATATTTGAAGGCGATGAAGCGCAGAACTTTAGTAACATACAAGGAAAACTTGAATGTTTTCGTATCACTTTGAGATCACGAAAAGACAACGTTTCTTCATTCTTTGTAAGTTTTCTGTTTGAAGCGTTGCGCCAACGTTGTCACCGGGGAAAATCCGTGTGACGTCATAATGCCTCGTTTTCGTAGGAAATGCAAAAAAACGTCAGTTTCTCAGCCGTGTTGTCCCGTCCTAACAAATATTCGTCATTGTGATGGCGCAAATGAATGAAAAATATGTCGTCCATCCGTTTTGTGCAGCTGTATTTCGTACATATTCTTAATCATATCGCTAGGCTTGCCGCAATGGCCCATCCCTCGGCGCCTGGCTCTTGCGCAGGTAGTCTGGTTCCCTGTCTCTGTCTTTGCGTAACATATACGTCACGCCCACGTCACAGATAATCAGGATACCAGTGTGCGCAGATATTCTAAACTCGTTCCGAACACGTGTTTCGTTTGTTTGCCCTAAATATAAGTAAACCGGAAGTCTTGGCGAACGAGACTTTATAGCCCTATGTGGTACGACACTGCAAAGTATACCAGGTCCCGGAGTATCACAAAGGCCGTCACTTAATGGAGTCACGTGATAAGGAGTAGTCACGTGACCAAAAAAAGTAGACACGCGCTAAAGTAGCGTAACACTTTACCGCGTTTTACGCGTGTTACACGTACACGTAACACGTGCACATAATCACGCACCGGAGTAACGTAACACGTGATATATAGTCACGTGCTGGAGTAACGTAACACGTGCAAAAACAGTCACGCGCCGGAGTAACGTAACACGTAATAAATAGTCACGCGACGGAGTAACGTAACACGTGCAAAAACAGTCACGCGCCGGAGTAACGTAACACGTGCAAAAACAGTCACGCGCCGGAGTAACGTAGCATGTAATAAATAGTAACATGCTGGAGTAACGTAACACGTGCAAAAACAGTCACGCGCCGGAGTAACGTAACACGTGCAAAAACAGTCACGCGCCGGAGTAACGTAACACGTAATAAATATTCACGCGCCGCTTTTTTAAAGGTTCGATCTTTTTGCCTATCAGGTAAAGAAATTGCTGTAGTTATAGCTACACGGGGCTGAGAAAATTAGAACTGGCCCCAATTAATCAAATTAAACTGGATTTATCTACTAAATGCATAACATGTGCTAAGTCTGTCTAATTTATTACTGTGCATATCTTGGGTCTTGCTTTCATCTCAGGTATGACTCACGCCTGTCTGCAAACCAACAATTGCCTTCTCATGACCCCTCTTTGATTATAACGTAACCATGCACTGTGTATTGTCCCGTGTCGGCACAGTTTGACCCTCACGCCCTCACATCATAACGTAACCATACACGGTGTGTATTGCCCTAACAAGCACACTGAATGGCCCTCTCACCATAACGTAACCATACTCGGTGTGTATTGCCCCAACAAGCACACTGTCTGGCCCTCTCACGCCCTCACATCATAACGTAACCATACACGGTGTGTATTGCCCTAACAAGCACACTGAATGGCCCTCTCACCATAACGTACCCATACACGGTGTGTATTACCCCAACAAGCACACTGTCTGGCCCTCTCACGCCCTCTAACCATAACTTTACCATACACGGTGTGTATTGCCCCAACAAGCACAGTGCCTGGCCCTCTCACCATAACGTAACCATACACGGTGTGTATTGCCCCAACAAGTACACTGTCTGGCCCTCTCACCATAACGTAACCATACATGGTGTGCATTGTCCCAACAAGCACACTGTCTGGCCCTCTCACGCCCTCTAACCATAACGTAACCATACACGGTGTGTATTGCCCCAACAAGCACAGTGCCTGGCCCTCTCACGCCCTCTGACCATAACGTAACCATACACGGTGTGTATTGCCCTAACAAGCACACTGACTGGCCCTCTCACCATAACGTAACCATACACGGTGTGTATTGCCCCAACAAGCACACTGTCTGGCCCTCTCATCATAACGTAACCATACACGGTGTGTATTGCCCCAACAAGTACACTGTCTGGCCCTCACGCCCTCATCATAACATAACCATGCACGGTGTGTATTGCTCCAACAAGCACAGTGTCTGGCCCTCACACCATAACGTAACCATACACGGTGTGTATTGCCCCAACAAGCACACTGTCTGGCCCTCACGCCCTCATCATAACGTAACCATGCACGGTGTGTATTTCCCTAACAAGCACAGTGCCTGGCCCTCTCACCATAACGTAACCATACACGGTGTGTATTGCCCCAACAAGCACAGTCCCTGGCCCTCACGCCCTCACATCATAAGGTTACCGTACACTGTGTATTGCCCCAATAAGCACACTGTCTGGCCCTCACGCCCTCTCATCATAACGTAACCATACACGGTGTGTATTGCCCCAACAAGCACAGTCTGGCTCTCTCACGCCGTCTCATCATAACGTAACCATACACGGCGTGTATTGCCCCAACAAGCACACTGTCTGGCCCTCACACGCCCTCACATCATATCGTAACCATACACGGTGTGTATTGCCCCAATAAGCACACTGAATGGCCCTTTCACGCCCCATTATCATAGCAAGGTAACGACATCTTGAATATACCTGCCTTACCTGCAGTTTCAGCTGCTTGCATGCCATGTGCAGGGCCGTGCTGTTCTTGACCCGGGTTCCTTACCTGCAGTTTCAGCTGCTTGCACGCCATGTGCAGGGCCGTGCTGTTCTTGACCCGGGTGCCTTACCTGCAGTTTCAGCTGCTTGCATGCCATGTCCAGGGCCGTGCTGTTCTTGACCCGGGTTCCTTACCTCCAGTTTCAGCTGCTTGCACGCCATGTGCAGGGCCGTGCTGTTTTTGACCCGGGTGCCCTACCTGCAGTTTGAGCTGCTTGGACGCCATGTGCAGGGCCGTGCTGTTCTTGACCCGGGTTCTTTACCTGCAGTTTCAGCTGCTTGCACGCCATGTGCAGGGCCGTGCTGTTTTTGACCCGGGTGCCTTACCTGCAGTTTGAGCTGCTTGCACGCCATGTGCAGGGCCGTGCTGTTTTTGACCCGGGTGCCTTACCTGCAGTTTCAGCTGCTTGCACGCCATGTGCAGGGCCGTGCTGTTCTTGACCCGGGTGCCTTACCTGCAGTTTCAGCTGCTTGCACGCCATGTGCAGGGCCGTGCTGTTCTTGACCCGGGTGCCTTACCTGCAGTTTCAGCTGCTTGCACGCCATGTGCAGGGCCGTGCTGTTTTTGACCCGGGTTCCTTACCGGCAGTTTAGGCTGATTGCACGCCATGTGCAGGGCCGTGCTGTTTTTGACCCGGGTTGCTAACCGGCAGTTTAAGCTGCTTGCACGCCATGTGCAGGGCCGTGCTGTTCTTGACCCGGGTTTCTTACCTGCAGTTTCAGCTGCTTGCACGCCATGTGCAGGGCCGTGCTGTTTTTGACCCGGGTTCCTTACCTGCAGTTTGAGCTGCTTGCACGCCATGTGCAGGGCCGTGCTGTTTTTGACCCGGGTGCCTTACCTGCAGTTTAAGCTGCTTGCACGCCATGTGAAGGGCCGTGCTGTTCTTGACCCGGGTTTCTTACCTGCAGTTTCAGCTGCTTGCACGCCATGTGCAGGGCCGTGCTGTTTTTGACCCGGGTTCCTTACCTGCAGTTTGAGCTGCTTGCACGCCATGTGCAGGGCCGTGCTGTTTTTGTCCCGGGTGCCTTACCTGCAGTTTCAGCTGCTTGCACGCCATGTGCAGGGCCGTGCGGTTCTTGACCCGGGTTCCCTACCTGCAGTTTAAGCTGCTTGCACGCCATGTGCAGGCCAGTGCTGTTTTTGACCCGGGTTCCTTACCTGCAGTTTCAGCTGCTTGCACGCCATGTGCAGGGCCGTGCTGTTCTTGACCCGGGTGCCTTACCTGCAGTTTCAGCTGCTTGCATGCCATGTCCAGGGCCGTGCTGTTCTTGACCCGGGTTCCTTACCTCCAGTTTCAGCTGCTTGCACGCCATGTGCAGGGCCGTGCTGTTTTTGACCCGGGTGCCCTACCTGCAGTTTGAGCTGCTTGGACGCCATGTGCAGGGCCGTGCTGTTCTTGACCCGGGTTCTTTACCTCCAGTTTCAGCTGCTTGCACGCCATGTGCAGGGCCGTGCTGTTTTTGACCCGGGTGCCCTACCTGCAGTTTGAGCTGCTTGGACGCCATGTGCAGGGCCGTGCTGTTCTTGACCCGGGTTCTTTACCTGCAGTTTCAGCTGCTTGCACGCCATGTGCAGGGCCGTGCTGTTTTTGACCCGGGTGCCTTACCTGCAGTTTGAGCTGCTTGCACGCCATGTGCAGGGCCGTGCTGTTTTTGACCCGGGTGCCTTACCTGCAGTTTCAGCTGCTTGCACGCCATGTGCAGGGCCGTGCTGTTCTTGACCCGGGTGCCTTACCTGCAGTTTCAGCTGCTTGCACGCCATGTGCAGGGCCGTGCTGTTCTTGACCCGGGTGCCTTACCTGCAGTTTCAGCTGCTTGCACGCCATGTGCAGGGCCGTGCTGTTTTTGACCCGGGTTCCTTACCGGCAGTTTAGGCTGATTGCACGCCATGTGCAGGGCCGTGCTGTTTTTGACCCGGGTTGCTAACCGGCAGTTTAAGCTGCTTGCACGCCATGTGCAGGGCCGTGCTGTTCTTGACCCGGGTTTCTTACCTGCAGTTTCAGCTGCTTGCACGCCATGTGCAGGGCCGTGCTGTTTTTGACCCGGGTTCCTTACCTGCAGTTTGAGCTGCTTGCACGCCATGTGCAGGGCCGTGCTGTTTTTGACCCGGGTGCCTTACCTGCAGTTTAAGCTGCTTGCACGCCATGTGAAGGGCCGTGCTGTTCTTGACCCGGGTTTCTTACCTGCAGTTTCAGCTGCTTGCACGCCATGTGCAGGGCCGTGCTGTTTTTGACCCGGGTGCCTTACCTGCAGTTTCAGCTGCTTGCACGCCATGTGCAGGGCCGTGCGGTTCTTGACCCGGGTTCCCTACCTGCAGTTTAAGCTGCTTGCACGCCATGTGCAGGCCCGTGCTGTTTTTGACCCGGGTTCCTTACCTGCAGTTTCAGCTGCTTGCACGCCATGTGCAGGGCCGTGCTGTTCTTGACCCGGGTGCCTTACCTGCAGTTTCAGCTGCTTGCATGCCATGTCCAGGGCCGTGCTGTTCTTGACCCGGGTTCCTTACCTCCAGTTTCAGCTGCTTGCACGCCATGTGCAGGGCCGTGCTGTTTTTGACCCGGGTGCCCTACCTGCAGTTTGAGCTGCTTGGACGCCATGTGCAGGGCCGTGCTGTTCTTGACCCGGGTTCTTTACCTGCAGTTTCAGCTGCTTGCACGCCATGTGCAGGGCCGTGCTGTTTTTGACCCGGGTGCCTTACCTGCAGTTTGAGCTGCTTGCACGCCATGTGCAGGGCCGTGCTGTTTTTGACCCGGGTGCCTTACCTGCAGTTTCAGCTGCTTGCACGCCATGTGCAGGGCCGTGCTGTTCTTGACCCGGGTGCCTTACCTGCAGTTTCAGCTGCTTGCACGCCATGTGCAGGGCCGTGCTGTTCTTGACCCGGGTGCCTTACCTGCAGTTTCAGCTGCTTGCACGCCATGTGCAGGGCCGTGCTGTTTTTGACCCGGGTTCCTTACCGGCAGTTTAGGCTGATTGCACGCCATGTGCAGGGCCGTGCTGTTTTTGACCCGGGTTGCTAACCGGCAGTTTAAGCTGCTTGCACGCCATGTGCAGGGCCGTGCTGTTCTTGACCCGGGTTTCTTACCTGCAGTTTCAGCTGCTTGCACGCCATGTGCAGGGCCGTGCTGTTTTTGACCCGGGTTCCTTACCTGCAGTTTGAGCTGCTTGCACGCCATGTGCAGGGCCGTGCTGTTTTTGACCCGGGTGCCTTACCTGCAGTTTAAGCTGCTTGCACGCCATGTGAAGGGCCGTGCTGTTCTTGACCCGGGTTTCTTACCTGCAGTTTCAGCTGCTTGCACGCCATGTGCAGGGCCGTGCTGTTTTTGACCCGGGTTCCTTACCTGCAGTTTGAGCTGCTTGCACGCCATGTGCAGGGCCGTGCTGTTTTTGACCCGGGTGCCTTACCTGCAGTTTCAGCTGCTTGCACGCCATGTGCAGGGCCGTGCGGTTCTTGACCCGGGTTCCCTACCTGCAGTTTAAGCTGCTTGCACGCCATGTGCAGGCCCGTGCTGTTTTTGACCCGGGTTCCTTACCTGCAGTTTCAGCTGCTTGCACGCCATGTGCAGGGCCGTGCTGTTCTTGACCCGGGTTCCTTACCTGCAGTTTCAGCTGCTTGCACGCCATGTGCAGGGCCGTGCTGTTTTTGACCCGGGTTCCTTACCGGCAGTTTCAGCTGCTTGCACGCCATGTGCAGGGCCGTGCTGTTTTTGACCCGGGTTCCTTACCTGCAGTTTCAGCTGGTTGCACGCCATGTGCAAGGCCGTGCTGTTTTTGACCCGGGTTCCTTACCTGCAGCTTGAGCTGCTTGCGCGCCATGTGCAGGGCCGTGCTGTTTTTGACCCGGGTGCCTTACCTGCAGTTTCAGCTGCTTGCACGCCATGTGCAGGGCCGTGCTGTTCTTGACCCGGGTTCCCTACCTGCAGTTTAAGCTGCTTGCACGCCATGTGCAGGGCCGTGCTGTTCTTGACCCGGGTTCCCTACCTGCAGTTTAAGCTGCTTGCACGCCATGTACAGGGCCGTGCTGTTCTTGACCCGGGTTCCCTACCTGCAGTTTAAGCTGCTTGCACGCCATGTGCAGGGCCGTGCTGTTCTTGACCCGGGTGCCTTACCTGCGGTTTCAGCTGCTTGCACGCCATGTGCAGGGCCGTGCTGTTCTTGACCCGGGTTTCTTACCTGCAGTTTCAACTGCTTGCACGCCATGTGCAAGGCCGTGCTGTTCTTGACCCGGGTTCCTTACCTGCAGCTTGAGCTGCTTGCGCGCCATGTGCAGGGCCGTGCTGTTTTTGACCCGGGTGCCTTACCTGCAGTTTCAGCTGCTTGCACGCCATGTGCAGGGCCGTGCTGTTCTTGACCCGGGTTCCCTACCTGCAGTTTCAGCTGGTTGCACGCCATGTGCAAGGCCGTGCTGTTTTTGACCCGGGTTCCTTACCTGCAGCTTGAGCTGCTTGCGCGCCATGTGCAGGGCCGTGCTGTTTTTGACCCGGGTGCCTTACCTGCAGTTTCAGCTGCTTGCACGCCATGTGCAGGGCCGTGCTGTTCTTGACCCGGGTTCCCTACCTGCAGTTTAAGCTGCTTGCACGCCATGTGCAGGGCCGTGCTGTTCTTGACCCGGGTTCCTTACCTGCAGTTTAAGCTGCTTGCACGCCATGTACAGGGCCGTGCTGTTCTTGACCCGGGTGCCTTACCTGCAGTTTCAGCTGCTTGCACGCCATGTGCAGGGCCGTGCTGTTCTTGACCCGGGTTCCCTACCTGCAGTTTAAGCTGCTTGCACGCCATGTGCAGGGCCGTGCTGTTCTTGACCCGGGTGCCTTACCTGCGGTTTCAGCTGCTTGCACGCCATGTGCAGGGCCGTGCTGTTCTTGACCCGGGTGCCTTACCTGCAGTTTCAGCTGCTTGCACGCCATGTGCAGGGCCGTGCTGTTCTTGACCCGGGTTCCTTACCTGCAGTTTCAGCTGCTTGCACGCCATGTGCAGGGCCGTGCTGTTCTTGACCCGGGTTTCTTACCTGCAGTTTCAGCTGCTTGCACGCCATGTGCAGGGCCGTGCTGTTCTTGACCCGGGTTCCTTACCTGCAGTTTCAGCTGCTTGCACGCCATGTGCAGGGCCGTGCTGTTTTTGACCCGGGTTCCTTACCGGCAGTTTCAGCTGCTTGCACGCCATGTGCAGGGCCGTGCTGTTTTTGACCCGGGTTCCTTACCTGCAGTTTCAGCTGGTTGCACGCCATGTGCAAGGCCGTGCTGTTTTTGACCCGGGTTCCTTACCTGCAGCTTGAGCTGCTTGCGCGCCATGTGCAGGGCCGTGCTGTTTTTTACCCGGGTGCCTTACCTGCAGTTTCAGCTGCTTGCACGCCATGTGCAGGGCCGTGCTGTTCTTGACCCGGGTTCCCTACCTGCAGTTTAAGCTGCTTGCACGCCATGTGCAGGGCCGTGCTGTTCTTGACCCGGGTTCCCTACCTGCAGTTTAAGCTGCTTGCACGCCATGTACAGGGCCGTGCTGTTCTTGACCCGGGTGCCTTACCTGCAGTTTCAGCTGATTGCACGCCATGTGCAGGGCCGTGCTGTTCTTGACCCGGGTTCCCTACCTGCAGTTTAAGCTGCTTGCACGCCATGTGCAGGGCCGTGCTGTTCTTGACCCGGGTGCCTTACCTGCGGTTTCAGCTGCTTGCACGCCATGTGCAGGGCCGTGCTGTTCTTGACCCGGGTGCCTTACCTGCAGTTTCAGCTGCTTGCACGCCATGTGCAGGGCCGTGCTGTTCTTGACCCGGGTTTCTTACCTGCAGTTTCAACTGCTTGCACGCCATGTGCAAGGCCGTGCTGTTTTTGACCCGGGTTCCTTACCTGCAGCTTGAGCTGCTTGCGCGCCATGTGCAGGGCCGTGCTGTTTTTGACCCGGGTGCCTTACCTGCAGTTTCAGCTGCTTGCACGCCATGTGCAGGGCCGTGCTGTTCTTGACCCGGGTTCCCTACCCGCAGTTTCAGCTGGTTGCACGCCATGTGCAAGGCCGTGCTGTTTTTGACCCGGGTTCCTTACCTGCAGCTTGAGCTGCTTGCGCGCCATGTGCAGGGCCGTGCTGTTTTTGACCCGGGTGCCTTACCTGCAGTTTCAGCTGCTTGCACGCCATGTGCAGGGCCGTGCTGTTCTTGACCCAGGTTCCCTACCTGCAGTTTAAGCTGCTTGCACGCCATGTGCAGGGCCGTGCTGTTCTTGACCCGGGTTCCCTACCTGCAGTTTAAGCTGCTTGCACGCCATGTACAGGGCCGTGCTGTTCTTGACCCGGGTGCCTTACCTGCAGTTTCAGCTGCTTGCACGCCATGTGCAGGGCCGTGCTGTTCTTGACCCGGGTTCCCTACCTGCAGTTTAGGCTGCTTGCACGCCATGTGCAGGGCCGTGCTGTTCTTGACCCGGGTGCCTTACCTGCGGTTTCAGCTGCTTGCACGCCATGTGCAGGGCCGTGCTGTTCTTGACCCGGGTGCCTTACCTGCAGTTTCAGCTGCTTGCACGCCATGTGCAGGGCCGTGCTGTTCTTGACCCGGGTTCCTTACCTGCAGTTTCAGCTGCTTGCACGCCATGTGCAGGGCCGTGCTGTTCTTGACCCGGGTTTCTTACCTGCAGTTTCAACTGCTTGCACGCCATGTGCAGGGCCGTGCTGTTCTTGACCCGGGTTTCTTACCTGCAGTTTCAGCTGCTTGCACGCCATGTGCAGGGCCGTGCTGTTCTTGACCCGGGTTCCTTACCTGCAGTTTAAGCTGCTTGCACGCCATGTGCAGGGCCGTGCTGTTCTTGACCAGGGTTCCTTACCTGCAGTTTCAACTGCTTGCACGCCATGTGCAGGGCCGTGCTGTTCTTGACCCGGGTTTCTTACCTGCAGTTTCAGCTGCTTGCACGCCATGTGCAGGGCCGTGCTGTTCTTGACCCGGGTTTCTTACCTGCAGTTTCAACTGCTTGCACGCCATGTGCAGGGCCGTGCTGTTCTTGACCCGGGTTTCTTACCTGCAGTTTCAGCTGCTTGCACGCCATGTGCAGGGCCGTGCTGTTCTTGACCCGGGTTTCTTACCTGCAGTTTCAGCTGCTTGCACGCCATGTGCAGGGCCGTGCTGTTCTTGACCCGGGTTCCTTACCTGCAGTTTCAGCTGCTTGCACGCCATGTGCAGGGCCGTGCTGTTCTTGACCCGGGTTTCTTACCTGCAGTTTCAACTGCTTGCACGCCATGTGCAGGGCCGTGCTGTTCTTGACCCGGGTTTCTTACCTGCAGTTTCAGCTGCTTGCACGCCATGTGCAGGGCCGTGCTGTTCTTGACCCGGGTTCCTTACCTGCAGTTTAAGCTGCTTGCACGCCATGTGCAGGGCCGTGCTGTTCTTGACCCGGGTTTCTTACCTGCAGTTTCCGCTGCTTGCACGCCATGTGCAGGGGCGTGCTGTTCTTGACCCGGGTGCCTTACCTGCAGTTTCAGCTGCTTGCACGCCATGTGCAGGGCCGTGCTGTTCTTGACCCGGGTTCGCGCGTTCACGCTCGCACCGTGCTTCAGGAAGAGATGCAGCAGAGTCACGTGACCGTTCA